>JAUNZM010002237.1:0-42293 GCA_033459285.1 Clamator glandarius
CCCCAGGACCCTTCTGAAAGCCCCCAGAACATTCTAGAGCCCCCCAGGACCCTTCTAAAAGCCCCCAGACCCTTCTAGATCATCCGAGGACCCTTCTAAAAGCACTCACACCCTTCTAGAACATCCCAGGACCCTTCTAAAAGCCCCCAGACCCTTCTAGAGGCCCCTAGGACCATTCTAAAACCCCCCAGACCCTTCTAGAGCCCCCCAGGATCATTCTAAAAGCCCCCAGACCCTTCTAGAGCCCCCCAGGACCCTTCTAAAAGCCCCCAGAACCTTCTAGACCCTCCCCAGATCATTCTAAAAGCCCCCAGACCCTTCTAGAGCCCCCCAGGGCCCTTCTTGAGGCACGCCGTCCCTTCTAGGACACCCCAGGAACCTTCTTAAAGTCCCCAGACCCTTCTAGAGCACACCAGGACCCTTCTAAAAACCCCCAGACCCTTCTAGAGCCCCCCGGACCCTTCTAAAAGCATCCAGACCCTTCTAGAGGACCCCTGGACCCTTCTGAAAGCCCCCAGACCCTTCTAGAGCATCCCAGGACAGTTCTAAAAGCCCCCAGACCCTTCTAGAGCCTCCCAGGACCCTTCTAAAAGCCCCCAGACCCTTCTAGAGCCTCCCAGGAGCCTTCTAAAAGCCCCCAGAACCTTCTAGACCCTCCCCGGATCATTCTAAAAGCCCCCAGACCCTTCTAGAGCCCCCCAGGGCCCCTCTTGAGGCATGCCGTCCCTTCTAGGACACCCCAGGAACCTTCTTAAAGTCCCCAGACCCTTCTAGAGCACCCCAGGACCCTTCTAAAAGCTCCCAGAGCCCTTTCTAGATGCCCCCAGGACCCTTCTAAAAGCCCCCAGACCCTTCTAGAGCCCCCCAGGACCCTTCTAAAAGCCCCCAGACCCTTCTATACCCTCCCCGGATCCTTCTAAAAGCCCCCATACCCTTCTAGATCCTCCCAGGACCCTTCTAAAAGCCACCAGACCCTTCTAGAGACCCGAAGGACCCTTCTAAAAGCACTCAGACCCTTCTAGAGTCTCCCAGGACCCTTTTAAAAGCACCCAGACCCTTCTAGAGGCCCCCAGGACCCTTCTGAATGCCCCCAGACCCTTCTAGAGCCCCCCAGAACTCTTCTAAAAGCCTCCAGACCCTTCTAGAGGCCCCCAGGACCTTTCTGAAAGCACCCAGACCCTTCTAGAGCTCCCCAGGACCCTTCTAAAAGCACCCAGACCCTTCTAGAGCCCCCCAGGACCCTTCTAAAAGCACCCAGACCCTTCTAGAGCCCCACAGGACCCTTCTAAATGCCCCCAGACTCTTCTAGACCCTCCCCGAATCCTTCTAAAAGCACCCAGACCATTCCAGAGCCTCCCAGGACCCTTCTAAAATCCCTCAGACAATTCTAGAGGCCCACAGGACACTTCTAAAAGCCCCCAGAGCCTTCTAGATGCCCCCAGGACCATTCTAAAAGCCCTCACACCCTTCTAGAGCACCCCAGGACCCTTCTAAAAGCCCCCAGACCCTTCTAGAGCCCCCCAGGACCCTTCTAAAAGCCCCCAGACCCTTCTAGAGACCCGCAGAACTCTTCTAAAAGCCTCCAGACCCTTCTAGAGGCCCCCAGGACCCTTCTGAAAGCAACCAGACCCCTCTAGAGGCCCCCAGGGCTCCTCTAGTGGTCCCCACACCCTTCTAGAGCAACCAAGGACCCTTCTAAAAGCCCCCAGACCCTTCTAGAGACACGCAGGACACTTCTAAAAGCCCCCAGACCCTTCTAGAGCCTCCCAGGACCTTTCTAAAAGCCCCCAGACAATTCTAGACCTCCCGAGGACCCTTCTAAAATCACCCAGACCATTCTAGAGGCTCCCAGTGCCCCTCTAATGGTCCCCAGACCCTTCTAGAGCCCCCAAGGACCCTTCTAAAAGCCCCCAGACCCTTCTATAGCCACCTAGGACCATTCTAAAAGCACCCAGACCCTTCTAGAGGCCCCCATAACCCTTCTAAAATCCACCAGACCCTTCTAGAGCCCCCCAGGACCCTACTAAATGCCCCCAGACCCTTGTAGAGCCCCCCAGGACCCTTCTAAAAGCATTCAGACTATTCTAGAGGACCGCAGGACCCTTCTAAAATCCCCCAGACCCTTTTAGAACACCCCAGGACCCTTCTAAAATAGCCCAGACGATTCTAGAGCACCCCAGGACTCTTCTAAATGCCCTCAGACACTTCTAGAGAGCCCAGGGCCCGTCTAAAAGCACCCAGACCCTTCTAGAGAAACCCAGGACCCTTCTAAAACCTCCCAGACCCTTCTAGACCCTCCCCGGATCTTTCTAAAAGCCCCCAGACCCTTCTAGAGCCCCCCAGGACCATTCTCAAAGACTCCAGACCCTTCTAGAGCCCCCAGGACCCTTCTAAAGGCCGCCAGACCCTTCTAGAGCCTCCCCGGATCATTCTAAAAGCCCATAGACGCTTCTAGACGCCCCCAGGACCATTCTAAAACCATCCAGACATTTGTAGAGCCTCCCAGGACCCTCTAAACGCCCCCAGACCCTTCTAGAACCTCCCCGGATCCTTCTAAAAGTACCCAGACCCTTCTAGAGCACCCCAGGACCATTCTAAATGCCCCCAGACCCTTCTAGAGCCCCCCAGGACCTTCTAAAAGCCTCCAGACTTTTCTAGAGGCACGCAGGACCCTTCTGAAAGCCCCCAGACCCTTCTAGATCCGCCCAGGACCCTTCTAAAAGCCCCCAGACCATTCTAGAGCCCCCCATAACTCCTCTAAAAGCCCCCAGACCCTTCTACAGAAGCCCAGGGCCACTATAAAAGCCCCCAGACCCTTCTAGAGCTCCCCAGGATCCTTAGAAAAGCCTCAAGACCCTTCTAGAGGTCCCCAGGACCCTTCTAAAAGCCCCCAGACCCTTCTAGAGGCCCCCAGGACGCTTCTAAAAGCACCCAGACCCTTCTAGAGCCCCACAGGACCCTTCTAAAAGCCCCCAGACCCTTCTAGACGCTCCCCGAATCCTTCTAAAAGGAACCAGACCCTTCTAGAGCCTCCCAGGACCCTTCTAAAAGCCCCCAGACCCTTCTAGAGCCCCCCAGGACCATTCTAAATGTCCCCAGACCCATCTAGAGCCCCCCAGGACTCTTCTAAAAGCATCCAGACCCTTCTAGAGCCCCCCAGAACTCTTCTAAAAGCCTCCAGACCCTTCTAGAGGCCCCCAGGACCCTTCTGAAAGCCCCCAGACCCTTCTAGAGCTCCCCAGGACCCTTCTAAATGCACCCAGACACTTCTAGAGCCCCCCAGGACCCTTCTAAAAGACCCCAGACCCTTCTAGAGCCCCACAGGACCCTTCTAAATGCCCCCAGACTCTTCTAGACCCTCCCCGAATCCTTCTAAAAGCACCCAGACCATTCCAGAGCCTCCCAGGACCCTTCTAAAATCCCTCAGACACTTCTAGAGGCCCACAGGACACTTTTAAAAGCCCCCAGAGCCTTCTAGATGCCCCCAGGACCATTCTAAAAGCACTCACACCCTTCTAGAGCACCCCAGGACCCTTCTAAAAGCCCCCAGACCATTCTAGAGCCCCCCAGGACCCTTCTAAAAGCCCCCAGACCCTTCTAGAGACCCGCAGGACCCTTCTAAATGCCCCCAGACCCTTCTAGAGTTTCCCAGGACCCTTCTAAAAGCCCCCAGACCCTTCTAGAGCTCCCCAGGACCCTTCTAAAATACCCCAGACCCCTCTAGAGGCCCCCAGGGCTCCTCTAGTGGTCCCCAGACCCTTCTAGAGCCCCCAAGGACCCTTCTAAAAGCCCCCAGACCCTTCTAGAGACACGCAGGACTCTTATAAAAGCCCCCAGACCCTTCTAGAGCCTCCCAGGACCTTTCTAAAAGCCCCCAGACAATTCTAGACCTCCCGAGGACCCTTCTCAAAGACCCTAGAGCCTTCTAGAGTCCTCCAGGGCCCTTCTAAAAGCCGCCAGACCCTTCTAGAGACACGCAGGACCCTTCTAAAAGCCCCCAGACCCTTCTAGATTCCCCCAGGACCCTTGTAAAAGCCCCCAGACCCTTCTAGAGCTCCTCAGGACCCTTCTAAAATCCCCCAGACCCTTCTAGAGGACCCCAGGGCTCCTCTAATGGTCCCCAGACCCTTCTAGAGCCACCAAGGACCCTTCTAAATGCCCCCAGAGCCTTCTAGACCCTCCCCGGATCCTTCTAATAGCCCCCAGACCCTTCTAGAGCCCCCCAGGACCCTTCTAAAAGCACCCAGACCCTTCTAGAGCCTCCACCAACCATTCTAAAAGCCCCCGGACCATTCTAGAGCCCCCCAGGATCCATCTAAAAGCCCCCAGACCCTTCTACAGCCCCACAGGACCCTTCTAAAAGCCCCCAGACCCTTCTAGAGATACCCAGGACCTTTCTGAAAGCACCCAGACCGTTCTAGAGACCCCAGGACCCTTCTGAAAGCACCCAGACCCTTCTAGAGCTCCCAAGGACCCTTCTAAAAGCCGCCAGACACTTCTAGAGCCTCCCCGGATCCTTCTAAAATCCTCCAGACATTTGTAGAGCCCCCCAGGACCCTTCTAAAAGCACCCAGACCCTTCTAGACCATCCCCGGATCCTTCTAAACCACCCAGACCCATCTGGATCCTCCCAGGACCTTTCTAAAAGCCCCCAGACCATTCTAGATGACCCAGGACCCTTCTAAAAGCACCCAGACCCTTCTAGAGCCCCCCAGGACACTTCTGAAAGCCCCCAGACCCTTCTAGAGCCCCACAGGACCCTTCTAAATGACCCCAGACCCCCCAGACCCATTCTGAAGCCCCCAGACCTTCTAATAGACTCCAGTACCCTTCTAATCCAGACCTGCCCCCTAATCCAGACCCTTCTAGAGCCCCTAGGACCCTTCTATAAAGCCTCCAGACCCTTCTAGATGCCCCCAGGACCCTTCAAAAAGCCCCAGACCCTTCTAGAGACACCCAGGACCCTTCTAAAAGCACCCAGACCCTTCTAGAGACACCCAGGACCGTTCTAAAAGCACCCAGACACTTCTAGCGCCCTCAGGACCCTTCTAAAAGCACCCAGACCTTTCTAGAGGACCCCAGGACCCTTCTAAAAGCACCCAGACCCTTCTAGAGCCCCACAGGACCCTTCTAAAAGCCCCCAGACCCTTCTAGACCCTCCCCGAATCCTTCTAAAAGCAACCAGACCCTTCTAGAGCCTCCAAGGACCCTTTTAAAATCCTTCAGACACTTCTAGAGGCCCCCAGGACCCTTCTAAAAGCCATCAGAGTCTTCGAGATGCCCCCAGGACCCTTCTAAAAGACCTCACACCCTTCTAGAGCCCCCCAGGACCATTCTAAAAGAACCCAGACCCTTCTAGAGACCCGAAGGACCCTTCTAAAGGCACCCAGACCCTTCTAGAGCTCCCCAGGACCTATCTAAACTCCCCCAGACCCTTCTAGAGCCCCCCAGGACCATTCTAAATGTCCCCAGACCCATCTAGACCCCCCCAGGACTCTTCTAAAAGCATCCAGACCCTTCTAGAGGCCCCCAGGACCCTTCTGAATGCCCCCAGACCCTTCTAGAGCCCCCCAGAACTCTTCTAAAAGCCTCCAGAGCCTTCTAGAGGCCCCCAGGACCCTTCTGAAAGCCCCCAGACCCTTCTAGAGCTCCCCAGGACCATTCTAAAATACCCCAGACCCCTCTAGAGGCCCCCAGGGCTCCTCTAGTGGTCCCCACACCCTTCTAGAGCAACCAAGGACCTTTCTAAAAGCCCCCAGACCCTTCTAGAGACACGCAGGACTCTTCTAAAAGCATCCAGACCCTTCTAGAGACTCCCAGGACCTTTCTAAAAGCCCCCAGACAATTCTAGACCTCCCGAGGACCCTTCTCAAAGACCCCAGAGCCTTCTAGAGTCCTCCAGGGCCCTTCTAAAAGCCCCCAGACCCTTCTAGAGACACGCAGGACCCTTCTAAAAGCCCCCAGACCCTTCTAGATTCCCCCAGGACCCTTGTAAATGCCCCCAGACCCTTCTAGAGCTCCTCAGGACCCTTCTAAAATCACCCAGACCCTTCTAGAGGACCCCAGGGCTCCTCTAATGGTCCCCAGACCCTTCTAGAGCCACCAAGGACCCTTCTAAATGCCCCCAGAGCCTTCTAGGCCCTCCCCGGATCCTTCTAATAGCCCCCAGACCCTTCTAGAGCCCCCCAGGACCCTTCTAAAAGCACCCAGACCCTTCTAGAGCCTCCACGGACCATTCTAAAAGCCCCCGGACCATTCTAGAGCCCCCCAGGACTCATCTAAAAGCCCCCAGACCCTTCTACAGCCCCACAGGACCCTTCTAAAAGCCCCCAGACCCTTCTAGAGATACCCAGGACCTTTCTGAAAGCACCCAGACCCTTCTAGAGGCCCCCAGGACCCTTCTGAAAGCACCCAGACCCTTCTAGAGCTCCCAAGGACCCTTCTAAAAGCCGCCAGACACTTCTAGAGCCTCCCCGGATCCTTCTAAAATCCTCCAGACATTTGTAGAGCCCCCCAGGACCCTTCTAAAAGCACCCAGACCCTTCTAGACCATCCCCGGATCCTTCTAAAACCACCCAGACCCATCTGGATCCTCCCAGGACCTTTCTAAAAGCCCCCAGACCATTCTAGATGACCCAGGACCCTTCTAAAAGCACCCAGACCCTTCTAGAGCCCCCCAGGACACTTCTGAAAGCCCCCAGACCCTTCTAGAGCCCCCCAGGACCCTTCTAAATGATCCCAGACCCATCTAGAGCCCCCCAGGACTCTTCTAATAGACCCCAGACCCTTCTAGAGCCCCCCAGAACTCTTCTAAAAGCCTCCAGACCCTTCTAGAGGCCCCCAGGACCCTTCTATAAGCCCCCAGACCCTTCTAGAGACACCCAGGACCCTTCTAAAAGCACCCAGACACTTCTAGAGCCCTCAGGACCCTTCTAAAAGCCCCAAGACCCTTCTAGAGCTCCCCAGGACCCTTCTAAAAGCCCCCAGACCCTTCTAGAGGCCCCCAGGACCCTTCTAAAAGCACCCAGACCCTTCTAGAGCCACACAGGACCCTTCTAAAAGACCCCAGACCCTTCTAGACCCTCCGCGAATCCTTCTAAAAGCAACCAGACCCTTCTAGAGCCTCCCAGGACCCTTTTAAAATCCCTCAGACACTTCTAGAGACTCCCAGGACCCTTCTAAAAGCCATCAGAGTCTTCGAGATGCCCCCAGGACCCTTCTAAAAGACCTCACACCCTTCTAGAGCCCCCCAGGACCATTCTAAAAGAACACAGACCCTACTAGAGACCCGAAGGACCCTTCTAAAAGCACTCAGACCCTTCTAGAGTCTCCCAGGACGCTTCTAAAAGCACCCAGACCCTTCAAGAGCTCCCCAGGACCTATCTAAACTCCCCCAGACCCTTCTAGAGCCCCCCAGGACCATTCTAAATGTCCCCAGACCCATCTAGACCCCCCCAGGACTCTTCTAAAAGCATCCAGACCCTTCTAGAGGCCCCCAGGACTCTTCTGAATGCCCCCAGACCCTTCTAGAGGCCCCCAGGACCCTTCTGAATGCCCCCAGACCCTTCTAGAGCCCCCCAGAACTCTTCTAAAAGCCTCCAGAGCCTTCTAGAGGCCCCCAGGACCCTTCTGAAAGCCCCCAGACCCTTCTAGAGCTCCCCAGGACCCTTCTAAATGCACCCAGACACTTTTAGCGCCACCCAGGACCCTTCTAAAAGACCCTAGACCCTTCTAGATCTCCCCAGGACCCTTCTTAAAGCACCCAGACCCTTCTAGAGCCCCCCAGGACCCTTCTAAAAGCACCCAGACCCTTCTAGAGCCCCACAGGACCCTTCTAAATGCCCCCAGACTCTTCTAGACCCTCCCCGAATCCTTCTAAAAGCACCCAGACCATTCCAGAGCCTCCCAGGACCCTTCTAAAATCCCTCAGACACTTCTAGAGGCCCACAGGACACTTCTAAAAGCCCCCAGAGCCTTCTAGATGCCCCCAGGACCATTCTAAAAGCACTCACACCCTTCTAGAGCACCCCAGGACCCTTCTAAAAAGCCCCAGACCTTTCTAGAGCCCCTCAGGACCCTTCTAAAAGCCCCCAGACCCTTCTAGAAACCCGCAGGACCCTTCTAAATGCCCCCAGACCCTTCTAGAGTCTCCCAGGACCCTTCTAAAAGCCCCCAGACCCTTCTAGAGCTCCCCAGGACCCTTCTAAAATACCCCAGACCCCTCTAGAGGCACCCAGGGCTCCTCTAGTAGTACCCACACCCTTCTAGAGCCCCCAAGGACCCTTCTAAAAGCCCCCAGACCCTTCTAGAGACACGCAGGACTCTTCTAAAAGCCCCCAGACCCTTGTAGAGCCTCCCAGGACCTTTCTAAAAGCCCCCAGACAATTCTAGACCTCCCGAGGACCCTTCTCAAAGAACCCAGAGCCTTCTAGAGTCCTCCAGGGCCCTTCTAAAAGCCGCCAGACCCTTCTAGAGACACGCAGGACCCTTCTAAAAGCCCCCAGACCCTTCTAGATTCCCCCAGGACCCTTGTAAAAGCCCCCAGACCCTTCTAGAGCTCCTCAGGACCCTTCTAAAATCCCCCAGACCCTTCTAGAGGACCCCAGGGCTCCTCTAATGGTCCCCAGACCCTTCTAGAGCCACCAAGGACCCTTCTAAATGCCCCCAGAGCCTTCTAGACCCTCCCCGGATCCTTCTAATAGCCCCCAGACCCTTCTAGAGCCCCCCAGGACCCTTCTAAAAGCACCCAGACCCTTCTAGAGCCTCCACCAACCATTCTAAAAGCCCCCGGACCCTTCTATAGCCCCCAAGGACCCATCTAAAAGCCCCCAGACCCTTCTACAGCCCCACAGGACCCTTCTAAAAGCCCCCAGACCCTTCTAGAGCCACCCAGGACCTTTCTGAAAGCACCCAGACCGTTCTAGAGGCCCCCAGGACCCTTCTGAAAGCACCCAGACCCTTCTAGAGCTCCCAAGGACCCTTCTAAAAGCCGCCAGACACTTCTAGAGCCTCCCCGGATCCTTCTAAAATCCTCCAGACATTTGTAGAGCCCCCCAGGACCCTTCTAAAAGCACCCAGACCCTTCTAGACCATCCCCGGATCATTCTAAAACCACCCAGACCCATCTGGATCCTCCCAGGACATTTCTAAAAGCCCCCAGACCATTCTAGATGACCCAGGACCCTTCTGAAAGCCCCCAGACCCTTCTAGAGCCCCCCAGGACCCTTCTGAAAGCCCCCAGACCCTTCTAGAGCCCCCCAGGACCCTTCTAAATGACCCCAGACCCATCTAGAGCCCCCCAGGACTCTTCTAATAGACTCCAGACCCTTCTAGAGGCCCGAAGGACCCTTCTGAATGCCCCCAGACCCTTCTAGAGCGCCCCAGAACTCTTCTAAAAGCCTCCAGACCCTTCTAGAGGCCCCCAGGACCCTTCTAAAAGCCCCCAGACCCTTCTAGAGACACCCAGGACCCTTCTAAAAGCACCCAGACACTTCTAGCGCCCTCAGGACCCTTCTAAAAGCCCCAAGACCCTTCTAGAGCTCCCCAGGACCCTTCTAAAAGCCCCCAGACCCTTCTAGAGGCCCCCAGGACCCTTCTAAAAGCACCCAGACCCTTCTAGAGCCCCACAGGACCCTTCTAAAAGCCCCCAGACCCTTCTAGACCCTCCCCGAATCCTTCTAAAAGCAACCAGACCCTTCTAGAGCCTCCCAGGACCCTTTTAAAATCCCTCAGACCATTCTAGAGTCTCCCAGGACCCTTCTAAAAGCACCCAGACCCTTCTAGAGCTCCCCAGGACCTATCTAAACTCCCCCAGACCCTTCTAGAGCCACCCAGGACCATTCTAAATGTCCCCAGACCCATCTAGACCCCCCCAGGACTCTTCTAAAAGCATCCAGACCCTTCTAGAGGCCCCCAGGACCCTTCTGAATGCCCCCAGACCCTTCTAGAGCCCCCCAGAACTCTTCTAAAAGCCTCCAGAGCCTTCTAGAGGCCACCAGGACCCTTCTGAAAGCCCCCAGACCCTTCTAGAGCTCCCCAGGACCCTTCTAAATGCACCCAGACACTTTTAGCGCCACCCAGGACCCTTCTAAAAGACACCAGACCCTTCTAGAGCTCCCCAGGACCCTTCTAAAAGCACCCAGACCCTTCTAGAGCCCCCCAGGACCCTTCTAAAAGCACCCAGACCCTTCTAGAGCCCCACAGGACCCTTCTAAATGCCCCCAGACTCTTCTAGACCCTCCCCGAATCCTTCTAAAAGCACCCAGACCATTCCAGAGCCTCCCAGGACCCTTCTAAAATCCCTCATACACTTCTAGAGGCCCACAGGACACTTCTAAAAGCCCCCAGAGCCTTCTAGATGCCCCCAGGACCATTCTAAAAGCACTCACACCCTTCTAGAGCACCCCAGGACCCTTCTAAAAGCCCCCAGACCCTTCTAGAGCCCCCCAGGACCCTTCTAAAAGCCCCGAGACCCTTCTAGAGACCCGCAGGACCCTTCTAAATGCCCCCAGACCCTTCTAGAGTCTCCCAGGACCCTTCTAAAAGCCCCCAGACCCTTCTAGAGCTCCCCAGGACCCTTCTAAAATACCCCAGACCCTTCTAGAGGCCCCCAGGGCTCCTCTAGTGGTCCCCACACCCTTCTAGAGCAACCAAGGACCCTTCTAAAAGCCCCCAGACCCTTCTAGAGACACGCAGGACTCTTATAAAAGCCCCCAGACCCTTGTAGAGCCTCCCAGGACCTTTCTAAAAGCCCCCAGACAATTCTAGACCTCCCGAGGACCCTTCTCAAAGATCCCAGAGCCTTCTAGAGTCCTCCAGGGCCCTTCTAAAAGCCACCAGACCCTTCTAGATTCCCCCAGGAACCTTGTAAAAGCCCCCAGACCCTTCTAGAGCTCCTCAGGACCCTTCTAAAATCCCCCAGACCCTTCTAGAGGACCCCAGGGCTCCTCTAATAGCCCCCAGACCCTTCTAGAGCCCCCCAGGACCCTTCTAAAAGCACCCAGACCCTTCTAGAGCCTCCACGGACCATTCTAAATGCCCCCGGACCCTTCTAGAGCCCCCCAGGACCCATCTAAAAGCCCCCAGACCCTTCTACAGCCCCACAGGACCCTTCTAAAAGCCCCCAGACCCTTCTAGAGCCACCCAGGACCTTTCTGAAAGCACCCAGACCCTTCTAGAGGCCCCCAGGACCCTTCTGAAAGCACCCAGACCATTCTAGAGCTCCCAAGGACCCTTCTAAAAGCCGCCAGACACTTCTAGAGCCTCCCCGGATCCTTCTAAAATCCTCCTGACATTTGTAGAGCCCCCCAGGACCCTTCTAAAAGCACCCAGACCCTTCTAGACCATCCCCGGATCCTTCTAAAACCACCCAGACCCATCTGGATCCTCCCAGGACCTTTCTAAAAGCATCCAGACCATTCTAGATGACCCAGGACCCTTCTAAAAGCACCCAGACCCTTCTAGAGCCCCCCAGGACACTTCTGAAAGCCCCCAGACCCTTCTAGAGCCCCCCAGGACCCTTCTAAATGACCCCAGACCCATCTAGAGCCCCCCAGGACTCTTCTAATAGACTCCAGACCCTTCTAGAGGCCCCCAGGACCCTTCTGAATGCTCCCAGACCCTTCTAGAGCCCCCCAGAACTCTTCTAAAAGCCTCCAGACCCTTCTAGAGGCCCCCAGGACCCTTCTAAAAGCCCCCAGACCCTTCTAGAGACACCCAGGACCCTTCTAAAAGCACCCAGACACTTCTAGCGCCCTCAGGACCCTTCTAAAAGCCCCAAGACCCTTCTAGAGCTCCCCAGGACCCTTCTAAAAGCCCCCAGACCCTTCGAGATGCCCCCAGGACCCTTCTAAAAGACCTCACACCATTCTAGAGCCCTCCAGGACCATTCTAAAAGAACCCAGACCCTTCTAGAGACCCGAAGGACCCTTCTAAAAGCACTCAGACCCTTCTAGAGTCTCCCAGGACCCTTCTAAAAGCACCCAGACCCTTCTAGAGCTCCCCAGGACCTATCTAAACTACCCCAGACCCTTCTAGAGCCCCCCAGGACCATTCTAAATGTCCCGACCCATCTAGAGCCCCCCAGGACTCTTCTAAAAGCATCCAGACCCTTCTAGATGCCCCCAGGACCCTTCTGAATGCCCCCAGACCCTTCGAGAGCCCCCCAGAACTCTTCTAAAAGCCTCCAGACCCTTCTAGAGGCCCCCAGGACCCTTCTGAAAGCCCCCAGACCCTTCTAGAGCTCCCAGGACCCTTTAAATGCACCGAGACACTTTTAGCGCCACCCAGGACCCTTCTAAAAGACCCCAGACCCTTCTAGAGCTCCCAGGACCCTTCTAAAAGCACCCAGACCCTTCTAGAGCCCCCAGGACCCTTCTAAAAGCACCCAGACCCTTCTAGAGCCCCACAGGACCCTTCTAAATGCCCCCAGACTCTTCTAGACCCTCCCCGAATCCTTCTAAAAGCACCCAGACCATTCCATAGCCTCCCAGGACCCTTCTAAAATCCCTCAGACACTTCTAGAGGGCCCACAGGACACTTCTAAAGCCCCCAGAGCCTTCTAGATGCCCCCAGGACCATTCTAAAAGCACTCACACCCTTCTAGAGCACCCCAGGACCCTTCTAAAAGCCCCCAGACCCTTCTAGAGCCCCCCAGGACCCTTCTAAATGCCCCCAGACCCTTCTAGAGACCCGCAGGACCCTTCTAAATGCCCCCAGACCCTTCTAGAGTCTCCCAGGACCCTTCTAAATGCCCCCAGAACCTTCTAGAGCCCCCCAGGACCCTTCTAAAAGCCCCCAGACCCTTCTAGAGACACGCAGGACTCTTCTAAAAGCCCCCAGACCCTTCTAGAGCCTCCCAGGACCTTTCTAAAAGCCCCCAGAAAATTCTAGACCTCACGAGGACCCTTCTAAAATCACCCAGACCATTCTAGAGGCTCCCAGTGCCCCTCTAATGGTCACATGACCCTTCTAGAGCCCCCAAGGACCCTTCTAAAAGCCCCCAGACCCTTCTATAGCCACCTAGGACCCTTCTAAAAGCACCCAGACCCTTCTAGAGCCCCCCAGGACCCGTCTAAAATCCCCCAGACCCTTCTAGAGCCCCCCAGGACCCTTCTAAATGCCCCCAGACCCTTGTAGAGCCCCCCAGGACCCTTCTAAAAGCATCTAGACTATTCTAGAGGACCGCAGGACCCTTCTAAAATCCCCCAGACCCTTCTAGAACACCCCAGGACCCTTCTAAAAGAGCCCAGACGATTCTAGAGCCCCTCAGGACTCTTCTAAATGCCCCCAGACACTTCTAGAGAGCCCAGGGCCCGTCTAAAAGCACCCAGACCCTTCTAGAGAACCCCAGGACCCTTCTAAAACCTCCCAGACCCTTCTAGACCCTCCCCGGATCTTTCTAAAAGCCCCCAGACCCTTCTAGATCCTCCCCGTATCATTCTAAATGCCCCCAGACCCTTCTAGAGGACCCCAGGACCATTCTAAAAGCCGCCAGACCCTTCTAGATCCTCCCCGGATCATTCTAAAAGCCCATAGACGCTTCTAGAACCTCCCCGGATCCTTCTAAAAGTACCCAGACCCATCTGGATCCTCCCAGGACCCTTCTAAAAGACCCCAGACCCTTCTAGAGGCCCCAAGAACCCTTCTAATAGCGCCCCAGACCCTTCTAGAGCCCCTCAGGACCCTTCTGAAAGCCCCCAGACGCTTCTAGAGACTCGCAGGACCCTTCTAAATGCACCCAGACCCTTCTAGATTCTCCCAGGACCCTTCTAAAAGCCCCCAGACACTTCTAGAGCTCACCAGGACCCGTCTAAAATACCCCAGACCCTTCTAGAGATCCCCAGGGCCCCTCTAGTGCTCCCCAGACCCTTCTAGAGCCCCCAAGGACCATTCTAAAAGCCCCCAGACCCATCAAGAGCTCACCAGAACCCTTCTAAAATCCCCCAGACCCTTCTAGAGGCCCCTAGGGCCCCTCTAATGGTCCCCAGACCCTTCTAGATCCCCCCAGGACCCTTCTAAAATCCCCCAGACCCTTCTAGAGCCCCCCAGGACCCTTCTAAAAGTCCCCAGACCCTTATAGACCCTCCCCGGATCCTTCTAAAAGCACCCAGACCCTTCTAGAGCCTCCCAGGACCCTTCTAAAATCCCTCAGACCATTCTAGAGCCCCACAGGACCCTTATAAAAGCCCCCAGAGACTTCTAGATGCCCCCAGGACCATTCTAAAAGCCCTCACACCCTTCTAGAGCCCACCAGGACCCTTCTAAAAGCCGCCAGACCCTTCTAGAGCCCCCCAGGACCCTTCTAAAAGCTCCCAGACCCTTCTAGAGACCCGCAGGACCCATCTAAATGCCCCCAGACCCTTCTAGAGTTTCCCAGGACCCTTCTAAAAGCCCCCAGACCCTTCTAGAGCTCCCCAGGACCCTTCTAAAATACCCCAGACCCTTCTAGAGGCCTCCAGGTCCCCTCTAGTGGTCCCCAGACCCTTCTAGAGCCCCCAAGGACCATTCTAAAAGCCCCCAGACCCTTCTAGAGGCCCCTAGGGCCCCTCTAATGGTCCCCAGACCCTTCTAGAGCCCCAAGGACCCTTCTAAAAGCCCCCAGACCCTTCTAGAGACCCGCAGGACCCTTCTAAATGCCCCCAGACCTTTCTAGAGGCCCCCAGGATCCTTCTAAAATCCCCCAGACCCTTCTAGAGCCCCCCAGGACACTTCTAAATGCCCCCAGACCCTTCTAGAGCCCCCCAGGACCCTTCTAAAAGCCCCCAGACACTTCTAGAGCTCCCCAGGACCCGTCTAAAATACCCAAGACCCTTCTAGAGGTCCCCAGGGCCCCTCTAGTGGTCTCCAGACCCTTCTAGAGCCCCCAAGGACCATTCTAAAAGCCCCCAGACCCTTCAAGAGCTCCCCAGAACCCTTCTAAAATCCCCCAGACCCTTCTAGAGGCCCCTAGGGCCCCTCTAATGGTCCCCAGACCCTTCTAGAGCCCCCAAGGACCCTTCTAAAAGCCCCCAGACCCTTCTAGAGACCCGCAGGACCCTTCTAAAAGACCCCAGACCCTTGTAGACGATCCCTGGATCCTTCTAATAGCCCCCAGACCCTTCTAGAGCCCCCCAGGACCCTTCTAAAAGTCCCCAGACCCTTCTAGACCCTCCCTGGATCCTTCTAAAAGCACCCAGACCCTTCTAAAGCCTCCCAGGACCCTTATAAAATCCCTCAGACCATTCTAGAGCCCCCCAGGACCCTTCTAAAAGCTCCCAGACCCTTCTAGAGACCCGCAGGACCCATCTAAATGCCCCCAGACCCTTCTAGAGTTTCCCAGGACCCTTCTAAAAGCCCCCAGACCCTTCTAGAGCTCCCCAGGACCCTTCTAAAATACCCCAGACTCTTCTAGAGGCCTCCAGGGCCCCTCTAGTGGTCCCCAGACCCTTCTAGAGCCCCCAAGGACCATTCTAAAAGCCCCCAGACCCTTCTAAAGGCCCCTAGGGCACCTCTAATGGTCCCCAGACCCTTCTAGAGCCCCAAGGACCCTTCTAAAAGCCCCCAGACCATTCTAGAGACCCGCAGGACCCTTCTAAATGACCCCAGACCTTTCTAGAGGCCCCCAGGATCCTTCTAAAATCCCCCAGACCCTTCTAGAGCCCCCCAGGACCATTCTAAAAGCCCTCAGACCCTTCTAGATGCGCCCAGGACCCTTCTAAAAGACCCCAGACCATTCTAGAGCCCCCCAGGACTCTTCTAAAAGCCCCCAGACCCTTCTAGAGAAGTCCAGGGCCCTTCTAAAAGCACCCAGACCCTTCTAGAGCTCCCCAGGACCCTTCTAAAATCCCTCAAACCCTTCTAGAGCCCCCAGGATCCTTCTAAAATCCCCCAGACCCTTCTAGAACCCCCCAGGACCATTCTAAAACCACCCATACCGTTCTAGACCCTCCCCGGATCCTTCTAAAAGCACCCAGACCCTTCTAGAACCTCCCAGGACCCTTCTAAAATCCATCAGACCATTCTAGAGCCTCCCAGGACCCTTCTAAAAGCCCCCAGATCCTTCTAGAGACCCGCAGGACCATTCTAAAAGCCTCCAGACCCTTCTAGATCAACCCAGGACCCTTCTAAAAGCCCCCAGACCCTTCTAGAAATTCCACGTATCCTTCTAAAAGCCCCCAGACCCATCTAGATCCCCCCAGGACCCTTCTAAAAGCCTCTAGTCCCTTCTAGAGGCCACCAGGACCGTTCTGAATGCCCCCAGACCCTTCTAGAGCGCTCCAGGACCCTTCTAAAAGCCTCCAGACCCTTCTACATGCCCCCAAGACCCTTCTGAAAGCCCCCAGACCCTTATAGAGCTCCCCAAGACCCTTCCAAATACACCCAGACACTTCTAGCGACCCCCAGTATCATTCTGAAAGCCCCAGACCCTTCTAGAGCTCCCCAGGACTCTTCTAAAAGGCCCCAGACCCTTCTAGAGCTCCACAGGACCCTTCTAAAAGCCCCAGACCCTTCTAGACCCTAACCGGATCCTTCTAAAAGCACCCAGACCCTACTAGAGCCTCCCCGGACCCTTCTACAACTCCTCAGACACTTCTAGAGGCCCCCAGGACCCTTCTAAAAGCACCCAGAGATTTCTAGATGCACCCAGGACCATTCTAAAAGCTCTCACACCCTTCTAGAGCCCCCCAGGACCCTTCTAAAAGCCGCCAGACCCTTCTAGAGCCCCACAGGACCCTTCTAAAAGCCCTCAGACCCTTCTAGAGACACGCAGGACCTTCTAAATGCCCCCAGACCCTTCTAGAGTCTCCCAGGACCCTTCTAAAAGCCCCCAGAGCCTTCTAGATCTCCCCAGGACCCTTCTAAAAGCCCCCAGACCCTTCTAGAGGCCCCCAGGACCCTTCTAAAAGCCCCCAGAGCCTTCTAGATGCCCCCAGGACCCTTCTGAAAGCCCCCACACCATTCTAGAGCCACACCGGAACCTTCTAAAAGCCTCCAGACCCTTCTAGAGCCCCCCAGGACCCTTCTAAAAGCCCCTAGACCCTTCTAGAGGCCCCAGGACTCTTCTAAAAGCCGCCAGACCCTTCTAGAGGCCCCCAGGACTCTTCTAAATGCCCCCAGACCCTTCTAGAGGCCCCCAGGACCCTTCTAAAAGCCTCCAGACATTTGTAGAGCCCCCCAGGACCCTACTAAATGCACCCAGACCAATCTAGACCCTCTCCGGATCCTTCTAAAAGCACCCAGACCCATCTGGATCCTCCCAGGACCCTTCTAAAAGCTTCCAGACCCTTCTAGAGGCCCCCAGGACCCTTCTGAAAACACCCAGACCCTTCTAGAGCCAACCAGGACCCTTCTAAATGCCCCCAGACCCTTCTAGAGCCGCCCAGGGCCCCTCTAAAAGCTTCCAGACCCTTCTAGAGGCCCCCAGGACCCTTCTGAATGCCCCCAGACCCTTCTAGAGCCCCCCAGGACCCTTCTAAAAGACTCCAGACCCTTCTACAGCCCCCCAGGACCCTTCTGAAAGCCCCCAGACCCTTCTAGAGCTACCCAGGACCCATCTAAAATCCCCCAGACGCTTCTAGAGCCCCTTAGGACCCTTCTAAAAGCATCCAGACCCTTCTAGAGCCCCCTCGGCCCCTTCTAAAAACACTCTGACCATTCTAGAGCCCCACATGACCCTTCTAAAAGCCTCCAGACCCTTCTAGACCCTCCCTGGATCATTCTAAAAGCACCCAGACCCTTCTAGAGCCTCCCAGGACCCTTCTAAAATCCCTCAGACAATTCTAGAGGCCCCCAGGACCCTTCTAAAAGCCCCCAGAGCCTTCTAGATGCCCCCAGGAACCTTCTAAAAGCCCTCACACCCTTCTAGAGCCCAACAGGTCTATCCTAAAACCCCCCGACCCTTCTAGAGCCCCCCAGGACACTTCTAAAAGCACCCAGACCCTTCTAGAGACCCGCAGGACCCATCTGAAAGCCCCCAGACCCTTCTAGAGCCCCCCAGGACCCTTCTAAAAGACTCCAGACCCTTCTACAGCCCTCCAGGACCCTTCTGAAAGCCCCCAGACCTTTCTAGAGCTACCCAGAACCCTTCTAAAAGACCCCAGACCCTTCTAGAGCTCTCCAGGACCCTTCTAATATCCCCCAGACCCTTCTAGATGCCCCCAAGGCCCCTCTAATGATACTCAGACCCTTCTAGAGCCCCCAAGGACCCTTCTAACAGGACCCAGACCCTTCTAGAGACCCGCAGGACAATTCTAAAAGCCCCCAGACCCTTCTACAGCCTCCCGGGACCCTTCTAAAAGACCCCAGACCCTTCTAGAGCTCCCCAGGACCCTTCTAAAAGCACCCAGACCCTTCTAGAGTCCCCCAGGACCCTATAAAAGCCCCCAGACCCTTCTTCAGGCACCCAGGACCCTTCCAAAATACCCCAGACCCTTCTAGAGCCACAAAAGACCCTTCTCAAAGAACCCAGAGCCTCTGAGAGCCCGCCAGGACACTTCTATAAGCCCCCAGACCCTTCTAGAGGACCCCAAGGCCCATCTTAAGGACCCCCGTCTCTCTTAGAAGGTTCTCGGGGCTTTTAGAAGGGCCCTGGGGGGCTCTAGAATGGTCTGGGGACTTTTAGAAGGGTCCTGGGGTTCTCTAGAAGGGTCTGGGGGCTTTTGAAAGTATCCTGGTGGCCTCTAGAATGGTGTGGGATATATCAGAGGGGTCCGGGTATTATCTAGAAGGGTCTGGGGGCTTTTAGAAGGGTCCTGGAAGGCTCTAGAAGGGTCTGGGGACTTTTAGAAGGGTCCGGGGGGCCTCTAGAAGGGTCTGGAGGCTTCTAGAACGGTCCTGCGAGGCTCTAGAAGGGTCCGGGGGCTTTTAGAGGGGTCCTGCGAGGCTCTAGAAGGGTCTGGGGGCTTTTAGAATGATCCGGGGAGGGTCTAGAAGGGTCTGGGGGCCTTTAGAAGGGTCCTGGGGGTCTCTAGAAGGGTCTGAGGGCTTTTAGAATGATCCGGGGAGGGTCTAGAAGAGTCTGGGGGCCTTTAGAATGGTCCTGGGGCTCTCTAGAAGGGTCTGGGTACTTTTAGAATGGTCCTGGGGGGCTCTAGAAGGGTCTGGTGGCTTTTAGAAGGGTCCTGGGTGGATCTAGAAGGTTCTGGAGGCTTTCAGAAGGGTCATGGGGGTCTCTAGAATGGTCTGGGGGCTTTTAGAAGTGTCCTGGGGAGCCCTAGAAGGGTCTGGGTTCTTTTAGAAGGGTCCTGGGATGCTCTAGAAGGTTCTTGGGGCTTTCAGAAGGGTCCTGGGGGCCTCTATAAGGGTCTGGGGTCATTTAGAAGGGTCCTGGGGGGCTCTAGAAGGGTCTGGGGACTTTTAGAAGGGTCCTGGGGGGCTCTAGAATGGACGGGGTGCCTTAAGAGGGCCCTGGGGACCTCTAGATTGGTCTGGGGGCTTTTAGAAGGGTCCTGGGGGGCTCTAGAAGGGTCTGTAGGCTTTTAGAAGGGTCCTGGGGGGCTCTAGAAGTGTCTGGGGGCTTTTAGAAGGGTCCTGGTGTCCTCTAGAAGGGTCTGAGGGCTTTAGAATGGTCCCGGGAGTCTCTAGAATGGTCTGGGGTTTTTTAGAAGGATCCGGGGAGGGTCTAGAAGGGTCTGGGGGCTTTTAGAAGGGTTCTGGGGGCCTCTAGAAGGGTCTGGGGGCATTTAGATGGGTCATAGGGGGCTCTAGAAGGGTCAGGGGGCTTTTAGAAGGGTCCTGGGGGGCTCTAGAAGGGTCTGGGGGCTTTTAGAATGATCCGGGGACGGTTTAGAAGGGTCTGGATGCTTTTTGAAGGATCCTAGGGGGCTCTAGAAGGGTCTGAGGGCGTTTAGAAGGATCCGGGGAGTGTCTAGAAGGGTCTGGGGGCTTTTAGAAGGGTCCTGGGAGGCTCTAGACGGGTCTGGGGGCTTTTAGAAAGGTCCTGGGGGGCTCTAGAAGGGTCTAGAGGCTTTTAGACGAGTCCTGGGGCCTCTAGAAGGGTCTGGGGGCTTTTAGAATGGTCCTGGGTGGATCTAGATTGGTCTGGGGGCTTGTAGAAGGGTCCTGGGGGGCTCTATAAGGGTCTGGGGGCTTGTAGAATGGTCCTGGGGGGGCTCTAGAAGGGTGTGGTGGCTTTTAGAAGGGTCCTGGGGGCCTCTAGAAGGGTCTGGGGGCTTTTAGAAGGGTCCTTGGGGGCTCTAGAAGGGTCTGGGTGCTTGTAGAAAGGTCCTGGTAGGCTCTAGAAGGGTCTGGGGGCTTTTAGAAGGGTCCTGGGGTGCTCTAGAATGGTCTGGGTGCTTTTAGAAGGGTCCTGGGAGGCTCTAGAAGGGTCTGGGTGCTTTTAGAAGGGTCCTGGGTGGCTCTAGAATGGTCTGGGGGCTTTTAGAAGGGTCCTGGGACAATCTAGAAGACTCTGGGGGCTTTTAGAAGGATCCTGGGAGGCTCTAGAAGGGTCTGGGGGCTTTTAGAATGGTACTGGGATGCTCTAGAAGGGTCTTGGTGCTTTTAGAAGGGTCCTGGAGGGCTCTAGAAGGTTCTAGGTGCTTTCAGAAAGGTCCAGGGGGCCTCTAGAAGGGTCTGGTTGCTTTTAGAATGGTCCGGGGGGGATCTAGAATGGTCTGGGGACTTTTAGAAGGGTCCTGGGGTGCTCTAGAAGGGACGGGGTGCCTTAAGAGGAGGCCTTTGGGGCTCTAGAAGTGTCTGGGGGCTTTTAGAAGGGTCCTGGGGTGCTCTAGAAGGGTCTGGGGTCTTTTAGAAGGATCCGGGGAGTGTCTAGAAGTGTCTGCGGCCTTTCAGAAGGGTCCTGGGGGGCTCTAGAAGGGTCTGGGGGCTTATAGAAGGGTCCTGGGGGGGTCTAGAAGGGTCTGGGGGCTTTTAGAATGGTCCTGGGAGGCTCTAGAATGGTCTGGGTGCTTTTAGAAGGGTTCTGGGTGCCTCTTGAAGGGTCTGGGGGCATTTAGAAGGGTCCTGGGGGGCTCTAGAAGGGTCTAGGGGCTTTTAGAATGATCCTGGGGGGCTCTAGAAGGGTCTGGGGTCTTTTCGAAGGATCCGGGGAGGGTCTAGAAGGGTCTGGGGGCTTTTAGAATTGTCCTAGGGGACTCTAGAAGGGTCTGGGGGCTTTTAGATGGGTCCTAGGGGGCTCTAGATGGGTCTGGGGCCTTTTGGAATGATCCTGCGGGGCTCTAGAAGGGTCTGGGGGCTTTTAGAATGATCCTGGGGGGCTCTAGAAGGGTCTGGGGGCTTTTAGAATGATCCGGGGACGGTCTAGAAGGGTCTGGGTGCTTTTTGAAGAATCCTAGGTGGCTCTAGAAGGGTCTGGGGGCTTTTAGAAGGATCCGGGGAGGGTCTAGAAGGGTCTGGGGGCTTTTAGAATGGTCCTGGGGTTCTCTAGAAGGGTCTGGTTGCATTTAGAAGGGTACTGGGAGGCTCTAGAAGGGTCGGGGTGTTTTTATAAGGGTCCGGGGAGCCTCTAGAAAGGTCTGGGTGCTTTTAGAAAAGTCCTGGGGGGCTCTAGAAGGGTCTAGAGGCTTTTAGACGGGTCCTGGGGGCCTCTAGAAGGGTCTGGGTGCTTTTAGAAGGGTCCTGGGTGGCTCTAGAAGGGTCTGGGGGCTTGTAGAATGGTCCTGGGGGCATCTAGAAAGCTCTGGGAGCTTTTAGAAGGGTTCTGGGGGGCTCTAGAAGGGTCTGGGGGCTTTTAGATGGGTCCTGGGGGGCTCTAGAAGGGTCTGGGGACTTTTAGAAGGGTCCTGGAGGTCTCTAGAAGGGTCTGGGGGCTTTTAGAATCGTCCTAGGTGGCTCTAGAAGGGTCTGGGTGCTTTTAGAAGGGTCCTGGGGGTCTCTAGAAGGGTCTGGGGGCTTTTAGAACTGTCCTGGGATGCTCTAGAAGGTTCTGGGGGCTTTCAGAAGGGTCCAGGGGTCCTCTAGAAGGGTCTGGAGGCTTTTAGAAGGGTCCGGGGGGGCTCTAGAAGGGTCTGGGGGCTTTTAGAAGGGTCCTGGGGTGCTCTAGAAGGGTCTGGGGACTTTAAGAAGGGTCCTGGGGTTTCCTAGAAGGGACGGGGTGCCTTAAGAGGGGCCCTGGGGGGCTCTAGAAGGGTCTGGGGGCTTTTAGAATGATCCGGGGACGGTCTAGAAGGGTCTGGGTGCTTTTTGAAGAATCCTAGGTGGCTCTAGAAGGGTCTGGGGGCTTTTAGAAGGATCCGGGGAGGGTCTAGAAGGGTCTGGGGGCTTTTAGAATGGTCCTGGGGTTCTCTAGAAGGGTCTGGTTGCATTTAGAAGGGTACTGGGAGGCTCTAGAAGGGTCGGGGTGCTTTTATAAGGGTCCGGGGAGCCTCTAGAAAGGTCTGGGTGCTTTTAGAAAAGTCCTGGGGGGCTCTAGAAGGGTCTAGAGGCTTTTAGACGGGTCCTGGGGGCCTCTAGAAGGGTCTGGGTGCTTTTAGAAGGGTCCTGGGTGGCTCTAGAAGGGTCTGGGGGCTTGTAGAATGGTCCTGGGGGCATCTAGAAAGCTCTGGGAGCTTTTAGAAGGGTTCTGGGGGGCTCTAGAAGGGTCTGGGGGCTTTTAGATGGGTCCTGGGGGGCTCTAGAAGGGTCTGGGGACTTTTAGAAGGGTCCTGGAGGTCTCTAGAAGGGTCTGGGGGCTTTTAGAATCGTCCTAGGTGGCTCTAGAAGGGTCTGGGTGCTTTTAGAAGGGTCCTGGGGGTCTCTAGAAGGGTCTGGGGTCTTTTAGAACTGTCCTGGGATGCTCTAGAAGGTTCTGGGGGCTTTCAGAAGGGTCCAGGGGTCCTCTAGAAGGGTCTGGAGGCTTTTAGAAGGGTCCGGGGGGGCTCTAGAAGGGTCTGGGGGCTTTTAGAAGGGTCCTGGGGTGCTCTAGAAGGGTCTGGGGACTTTAAGAAGGGTCCTGGGGTTTCCTAGAAGGGACGGGGTGCCTTAAGAGGGGCCCTGGGGGGCTCTAGAAGGGTCTGGGGGCTTTTAGAAGGGTCCTGGAGTGCTCTAGAAGGGTCTGGGGGCTTTTAGAAAAATCCAGGGAGTGTCTAGATGTGTCTGCGGCCTTTCAGAATGGTCCTGGGGGGCTCTAGAAGGGTCTGGGTGCTTTTAGAAGGGTCCTGGGTTGGTCTAGAAGGGTCTGGGGGCTTTTAGAATGGTCCTGGGAGGCTCTAGAAGGGTCTGGGTGCTTTTAGAAGGGTCCTGGGGGTCTCTAGAAGGGTCTGGGGGCTTTTAGAACTGTCCTGGGATGCTCTAGAAGGTTCTGGGGGCTTTCAGAAGGGTCCAGGGGTCCTCTAGAAGGGTCTGGAGGCTTTTAGAAGGGTCCGGGGGTCCTCTAGAAGGGTCTGGGGGCTTTTAGAAGGGTCCTGGGGTGCTCTAGAAGGGTCTGGGGACTTTAAGAAGGGTCCTGGGGTTTCCTAGAAGGGACGGGGTGCCTTAAGAGGGGCCCTGGGGGGCTCTAGAAGGGTCTGGGGGCTTTTAGAAGGGTCCTGGAGTGCTCTAGAAGGGTCTGGGGGCTTTTAGAAAAATCCAGGGAGTGTCTAGATGTGTCTGCGGCCTTTCAGAAGGGTCCTGGGGGGCTCTAGAAGGGTCTGGGTGCTTTTAGAAGGGTCCTGGGTTGGTCTAGAAGGGTCTGGGGGCTTTTAGAATGGTCCTGGGAGGCTCTAGAAGGGTCTGGGTGCTTTTAGAAGGGTCCTGGGGCCCTCTAGAAGGGTCTGAGTGCTTTTAGAAGGGTCATGGGGGTCTCTAGAAGGGTCTGGGCGCTTTTAGAATGATCCGGGGAGTGTCTAGAAGGTTCTGGGGGCTTTTAGAAGGGTCCTGGGGGGCTCTAGAGGGGTCTGGGGGCTTTTAGAAGGGTCCCGGGGTTCTCTAGAAGGGTCTGGGGGCATTTAGAAGTATCCTGGGGGCCTCTAGAAGGGTCTGGGATCTATTAGAGTGGTCCGGGGGGGCTCTAGAAGGGTCTGGGTGTTTTTAGAAGGCTCCTGGGAGGCTCTAGAATGGTCTGGGGGCTTTTAGAATGTTCCTGGGGTTCTCTAGAAGGGTCTGGGGACTTATAGAAGGGTCCTGGGGGCCTCTAGAAGGGTCTGAGAACTATTAGAGTGGTTCGGGGGAGCTCTAGAAGGGTCTGGAGGCTTTTAGAATAATCCGGGGAGGGTCTAGAAGGGTCTGGGTTCATTTAGAATAGTCTTGGGAGGTTTTAGAAGGGTCTGTAGTCTTTTAGAATGATCAGGGGAGGGTCTAGAAGGGTCTGGGCGCTTTTAGACGGGTCCTGGGGGGCTCTACAAGGGTCTGGAGGCTTTTAGAGGGGTTCTGGGGGGCCCTAGAAAGGTCTGGGTTCATTTAGAAGGATCCGGGGAGGGTCTAGAAAGGTCGGGGGGCTATTAGAAGGGTCCTGGGAGGCTCTAGAAGAATCTGGGTGCTTTTAGAATGATCCGGGGAGGGTCTAGAAGGGTCTGGGTGCTTTCAGAAGGGTCCTGGGTGCATCTAGAAGGGTCTGGGTGCTTTTAGAAGGGACCTGGGTGGCTTTAGAAGGGTCGGAGGGCTTTTAGAATGATCCTGGGGGGCTCTAGAAGGGTCTGGGGTCTTTTCGAAGGATCCGGGGAGGGTCTAGAAGGGTCTGGGGTCTTTTAGAAGGGTCCTAGGGGCCTCTAGAAGGGTCTGGGGGCTTTTAGAAGGGTCCTAGGGGGCTCTAGAAGGGTCTGGGGGCTATTAGAGTGGTCCTGCGAGGCTCTAGAAGGGTCTGGGGGCTTTTAGAATGATCCGGGGAGGGTCTAGAAGGGTCTGGGGGCATTTAGAAGGGTCCTGGGTGGATCTAGATTGGTCTGGGGGCTTGTAGAAGGGTCCTGGGGGGCTCTAGAAGGGTCTGGGGGCTTGTAGAATGGTCCTGGGGGGGCTCTAGAAGGGTGTGGTGGCTTTTAGAAGGGTCCTGGTGGCCTCTAGAAGGGTCTGGGGGCTTTTAGAAGGGTCCTTGGGGGCTCTAGAAGGGTCTGGGTGCTTGTAGAAAGGTCCTGGTAGGCTCTAGAAGGGTCTGGGGGCTTTTAGAAGGGTCCTGGGGTGCTCTAGAATGGTCTGGGTGCTTTTAGAAGGGTCCTGGGAGGCTCTAGAAGGGTCTGGGTGCTTTTAGAAGGGTCCTGGGTGGCTCTAGAATGGTCTGGGGGCTTTTAGAAGGGTCCTGGGACAATCTAGAAGACTCTGGGGGCTTTTAGAAGGATCCTGGGAGGCTCTAGAAGGGTCTGGGGGCTTTTAGAATGGTACTGGGATGCTCTAGAAGGGTCTTGGTGCTTTTAGAAGGGTCCTGGAGGGCTCTAGAAGGTTCTGGGTGCTTTCAGAAAGGTCCAGGGGGCCTCTAGAAGGGTCTGGTTGCTTTTAGAATGGTCCGGGGGGGATCTAGAATGGTCTGGGGACTTTTAGAAGGGTCCTGGGGTGCTCTAGAAGGGACGGTGTGCCTTAAGAGGAGGCCTGGGGGGCTCTAGAAGTGTCTGGGGGCTTTTAGAAGGGTCCTGGGGTGCTCTAGAAGGGTCTGGGGTCTTTTAGAAGGATCCGGGGAGTGTCTAGAAGTGTCTGAGGCCTTTCAGAAGGGTCCTGGGGGGCTCTAGAAGGGTCTGGGGGCTTTTAGAAGGGTCCTGGGGGGGTCTAGAAGGGTCTGGGGGCTTTTAGAATGGTCCTGGGAGGCTCTAGAATGGTCTGGGTGCTTTTAGAAGGGTTCTGGGTGCCTCTTGAAGGGTCTGGGGGCATTTAGAAGGGTCCTGGGGGGCTCTAGAAGGGTCTAGGGGCTTTTAGAAGGGTACTGGGGGGCTCTAGAAGGGTCTGGGGGCTTTTAGAATGATCCTGGGGGGCTCTAGAAGGGTCTGGGGTCTTTTCGAAGGATCCGGGGAGGGTCTAGAAGGGTCTGGGGGCTTTTAGAAGTGTCCTAGGGGACTCTAGAAGGGTCTGGGGGCTTTTAGATGGGTCCTAGGGGGCTCTAGATGGGTCTGGGGCCTTTTGGAATGATCCTGCGGGGCTCTAGAAGGGTCTGGGGGCTTTTAGAATGATCCTGGGGGTCTCTAGAAGGGTCTGGGGGCTTTTAGAATGATCCGGGGACGGTCTAGAAAGGTCTGGGTGCTTTTTGAAGAATCCTAGGTGGCTCTAGAAGGGTCTGGGGGCTTTTAGAAGGATCCGGGGAGGGTCTAGAAGGGTCTGGGGTCTTTTAGAATGGTCCTGGGGTTCTCTAGAAGGGTCTGGTTGCATTTAGAAGGGTACTGGGAGGCTCTAGAAGGGTCGGGGTGCTTTTATAAGGGTCCGGGGAGCCTCTAGAAAGGTCTGGGTGCTTTTAGAAAAGTCCTGGGGGCTCTAGAAGGGTCTAGAGGCTTTTAGACGGGTCCTGGGGGCCTCTAGAAGGGTCTGGGTGCTTTTAGAAGGGTCCTGGGTGGCTCTAGAAGGGTCTGGGGGCTTGTAGAATGGTCCTGGGGGCATCTAGAAAGCTCTGGGAGCTTTTAGACTGGTTCTGGGGGGCTCTAGAAGGGTCTGGGGGCTTTTAGATGGGTCCTGGGGGGCTCTAGAAGGGTCTGGGGACTTTTAGAAGGGTCCTGGAGGTCTCTAGAAGGGTCTGGGGGCTTTTAGAATGGTCCGGGGGGGCTCTAGAAGGGTCTGGGGGCTTTTAGAAGGGTCCTGGGGTGCTCTAGAAGGGTCTGGGGACTTTAAGAAGGGTCCTGGGGTTTCCTAGAAGGGACGGGGTGCCTTAAGAGGGGCCCTGGGGGGCTCTAGAAGGGTCTGGGGGCTTTTAGAAGGGTCCTGGAGTGCTCTAGAAGGGTCTGGGGGCTTTTAGAAAGATCCGGGGAGTGTCTAGATGTGTCTGCGGCCTTTCAGAAGGGTCCTGGGGGGCTCTAGAAGGGTCTGGGTGCTTTTAGAAGGGTCCTGGGTTGGTCTAGAAGGGTCTGGGGGCTTGTAGAATGGTCCTGGGGGCATCTAGAAAGCTCTGGGAGCTTTTAGAAGGGTTCTGGGGGGCTCTAGAAGGGTCTGGGGGCTTTTAGATGGGTCCTGGGGGGCTCTAGAAGGGTCTGGGGACTTTTAGAAGGGTCCTGGAGGTCTCTAGAAGGGTCTGGGGGCTTTTAGAAGCGTCCTGGGTGGCTCTAGAAGGGTCTGGGGGCTTTTAGAAGGGTCCTGGTGGTCTCTAGAAGGGTCTGGGAGCTTTTAGAAGGGTCCTGGGAGGCTCTAGAAGGGTCTGGGGGCTTTTAGATCTGTCCTGGGATGCTCTAGAAGGGTCTGGGGGCTTTTAGAACTGTCCTGGGATGCTCTAGAAGGTTCTGGGGGCTTTCAGAAGGGTCCAGGGGTCCTCTAGAAGGGTCTGGAGGCTTTTAGAAGGGTCCGGGGGTGCTCTAGAAGGGTCTGGGGGCTTTTAGAAGGGTCCTGGGGTGCTCTAGAAGGGTCTGGGGACTTTAAGAAGGGTCCTGGGGTTTCCTAGAAGGGACGGGGTGCCTTAAGAGGGGCCCTGGGGGGCTCTAGAAGGGTCTGGGGGCTTTTAGAAGGGTCCTGGAGTGCTCTAGAAGGGTCTGGGGGCTTTTAGAATGCTCCTGGGGATCTCTAGAAGTGTCTGGGGTCTTTTAGAAAGATCCGGGGAGTGTCTAGATGTGTCTGCGGCCTTTCAGAAGGGTCCTGGGGGGCTCTAGAAGGGTCTGGGGGCTTTTAGAAGGGTCCTGGGGGGGTCTAGAAGGGTCTGGGGGCTTTTAGAATGGTCCTGGGAGGCTCTAGAAGGGTCTGGGTGCTTTTAGAAGGGTCCTGGGGCCCTCTAGAAGGGTCTGAGTGCTTTTAGAAGGGTCATGGGGGTCTCTAGAAGGGTCTGGGCGCTTTTAGAATGATCCGGGGAGTGTCTAGAAGGTTCTGGGGGCTTTTAGAAGGGTCCTGGGGGGCTCTAGAGGGGTCTGGGGGCTTTTAGAAGGGTCCCGGGGTTCTCTAGAAGGGTCTGGGGGCATTTAGAATTATCCTGGGGGCCTCTAGAAGGGTCTGGGATCTATTAGAGTGGTCCGGGGGGGCTCTAGAAGGGTCTGGGGGTTTTTAGAAGGCTCCTGGGAGGCTCTAGAATGGTCTGGGGGCTTTTAGAATGTTCCTGGGGTTCTCTAGAAGGGTCTGGGGACTTATAGAAGGGTCCTGGCGGCCTCTAGAAGGGTCTGAGAACTATTAGAGTGGTTCGGGGGAGCTCTAGAAGGGTCTGGAGGCTTTTAGAAGGGTCTTGGGTGGCTCTGGAAGGGTCTGGGGGCTTTTAGAATAATCCGGGGAGGGTCTAGAAGGGTCTGGGTTCATTTAGAATAGTCTTGGGAGGTTTTAGAAGGGTCTGGGGTCTTTTAGAATGATCAGGGGAGGGTCTAGAATGGTCTGGGCGCTTTTAGACGGGTCCTGGGGGGCTCTACAAGGGTCTGGAGGCTTTTAGAGGGGTTCTGGGGGGCCCTAGAGAGGTCTGGGTTCATTTAGAAGGATCCGGGGAGGGTCTAGAAATATCGGGGGGCTATTAGAAGGGTCCTGGGAGGCTCTAGAAGAATCTGGGTGCTTTTAGAATGATCCGGGGAGGGTCTAGAAGGGTCTGGGTGCTTTCAGAAGGGTCCTGGGTGCATCTAGAAGGGTCTGGGTGCTTTTAGAAAGGACCTGGGTGGCTTTAGAAGGGTCTGAGGGCTTTTAGAATGATCCTGGGGGGCTCTAGAAGGGTCTGGGGTCTTTTCGAAGGATCCGGGGAGGGTCTAGAAGGGTCTGGGGTCTTTTAGATGGGTCCTGGGTGGCTCTAGAAGGGTCTGGGGGCTTTTAGAGGGGTCCTGCGAGGCTCTAGAAGGGTCTGGGGGCTTTTAGAATGATCCGGGGAGGGTCTAGAAGGGTCTGGGTGCATTTAGAAGGGTCCTGGGGGTCTCTAGAAGGGTCTGAGGGCTTTTAGAATGATCCGGGGAGGGTCTAGAAGAGTCTGGGGGCCTTTAGAATGGTCCTGGGGCTCTCTAGAAGGGTCTGGGTGCTTTTAGAAGGGTCCTGGGAGGCTCTAGAAGGGTTTGGGTGCTTTTAGAATGGTCCTGGGGGGCTCTAGAAGGGTCTGGTGGCTTTTAGAAGGGTCCTGGGTGGATCTAGAAGGTTCTGGAGGCTTTCAGAAGGGTCATGGGTGTCTCTAGAATGGTCTGGGGGCTTTTAGAAGTGTCCTGGGGAGCCCTAGAAGGGTCTGGGTTCTTCTAGAAGGGTCCTGGGATGCTCTAGAAGGTTCTTGGGGCTTTCAGAAGGGTCCTGGGGGCCTCTATAAGGGTCTGGGTGCTTTTAGAAGGGTCCTGGGGGGCTCTAGAAGGGTCTTGGGGCTTTTAGAAGGGCCCTGGGGTGCTCTAGAAGGGTCTGGGGACTTTTAGAAGGGTCCTGGGGTGCTCTAGAATGGACGGGGTGCCTTAAGAGGGACCTGTGGACTTCTAGATTGGTCTGGGGGCTTTTAGAAGGGTCCTGGGGGGCTCTAGAAGGGTCTGTAGGCTTTTAGAAGGGTCCTGGGGGGCTCTAGAAGTGTCTGGGGGCTTTTAGAAGGGTCCTGGTGTCCTCTAGAAGGGTCTGAGGGCTTTAGAATGGTCCCGGGAGGCTCTAGAATGGTCTGGGGTTTTTTAGAAGGATCCGGGGAGGGTCTAGAAGGGTCTGGGGGCTTTTAGATGGGTCCTGGGGGCCTCTAGAAGGGTCTGGGGGCATTTAGATGGGACATAGGGGGCTCTAGAAGGGTCAGGGGGCTTTTAGAAGGGTCCTGGGTGGCTCTAGAAGTTTCTGGGGGCTTTTAGAATGATCCGGGGACGGTCTAGAAGGGTCTGGGTGCTTTTTGAAGGATCCTAGGGGGCTCTAGAAGGGTCTGAGGGCGTTTAGAAGGATCCGGGGAGTGTCTAGAAGGGTCTGGGGGCTTTTAGAAGGGTCCTGGGGGTCTCTAGAAGGGTCTGGGTGCTTTTATAAGGGACCGGGGAGCCTCTAGAAGGGTCTGGGTGCTTTTAGAAAGGTCCTGGGGGGCTCTAGAAGGGTCTAGATGCTTTTAGACGAGTCCTGGGGGCCTCTAGAAGGGTCTGGGTGCTTTTAGAAGGGTCCTGGGAGGATCTAGATTGGTCTGGGGGCTTGTAGAAGGGTCCTGGGGGGCTCTAGAAGGGTCTGGGGGCATTTAGAAGGATCCGGGGAGGGTCTAGAAGAGTCTGGGTGCTTTTAGAAGGGTCCTGGGGTTCTCTAGAAGGGTCTGGTTGCTTTTAGAAGGGTACTGGGAGGCTCTAGAAAGGTCGGGGTGCTTTTATAAGGGTCCGGGGAGCCTCTAGAAGGGTCTGGGTGCTTTTAGAAAGGTCCTGGGGGGCTCTAGAAGGGTCTAGAGGCTTTTAGACGGGTCCTGGGGGCTCTAGAAGGGTCTGGGGGCTTTTAGAAGGGTCCTGGGGGGCTCTAGAAGGGTCTGGGGGCTTTTAGAAGGGTCCTGGGGGCATCTAGAAAGCTCTGGGAGCTTTTAGAAGGGTTCTGGGGGGCTCTAGAAGGGTCTGGGGGCTTGTAGAAGGGTCCTGGGTGCCGCTAGAAGGGTCCGGGGGCTTTTAGAAGGGTCCTGGGGGGCTCAAGAAGGGTCTGGGGGCTTTTAGAAGGGTCCTGGGGTGCTCTAGAAGGGTCTGGGGGCTTTTAGAAGGGTCCTGGTGGGCTCTAGAAGGGTCTGGGGGCTTTTAGAAGGGTCCTGGAGGTCTCTAGAAGGGTCTGGGGGCTTTTAGAAGCGTCCTGGGTGGCTCTAGAAGGGTCTGGGGGCTTTTAGAAGGGTCCTGGGGGTCTCTAGAAGGGTCTGGGAGCTTTTAGATGGGTCCTGGGAGGCTCTAGAAGGGTCTGGGGGCTTTTAGAACTGTCCTCTGGATGCTCTAGAAGGTTCTGGTTGCTTTCAGAAGGGTCCAGGGGTCCTCTAGAAGGGTCTGGAGGCTTTTAGAAGGGTCCGGGGGTGCTCTAGAAGGGTCTGGGGGCTTTTAGAAGGGTCCTGGGGTGCTCTAGAAGGGTCTGGGGACTTTAAGAAGGGTCCTGGGGTTTCCTAGAAGGGACGGGGTGCCTTAAGAGGGGCCCTGGGGGGCTCTAGAAGGGTCTGGGGGCTTTTAGAAGGGTCCTGGAGTGGTCTAGAAGGGTCTGGGGGCTTTTAGAATGCTCCTGGTGATCTCTAGAAGTGTCTGGGGTCTTTTAGAAAGATCCGGGGAGTGTCTAGATGTGTCTGCGGCCTTTCAGAAGGGTCCTGGGGGGCTCTAGAAGGGTCTGGGGGCTTTTAGAAGGGTCCTGGGGGGGTCTAGAAGGGTCTGGGGGCTTTTAGAATGGTCCTGGGAGGCTCTAGAAGGGTCTGGGTGTTTATAGAAGGGTCCTGGGGCCCTCTAGAAGGGTCTGAGTGCTTTTAGAAGGGTCATGGGGGTCTCTAGAAGGGTCTGGGCGCTTTTAGAATGATCCGGGGAGGGTCTAGAAGGTTCTGGGGGCTTTTAGAAGCGTCCTGGGTGGCTCTAGAAGGGTCTGAGGGCTTTTAGAATGATCCGGGGAGGGTCTAGAAGAGTCTGGGGGCCTTTAGAATGGTCCTGGGGCTCTCTAGAAGGGTCTGGGTGCTTTTAGAAGGGTCCTGGGAGGCTCTAGAAGGGTTTGGGTGCTTTTAGAATGGTCCTGGGGGGCTCTAGAAGGGTCTGGTGGCTTTTAGAAGGGTCCTGGGTGGATCTAGAAGGTTCTGGAGGCTTTCAGAATGGTCATGGGGGTCTCTAGAATGGTCTGGGGGCTTTTAGAAGTGTCCTGGGGAGCCCTAGAAGGGTCTGGGTTCTTTTAGAAGGGTCCTGGGATGCTCTAGAAGGTTCTTGGGGCTTTCAGAAGGGTCCTGGGGGCCTCTATAAGGGTCTGCGGCCTTTCAGAAGGGTCCTGGGGGGCTCTAGAAGGGTCTTGGGGCTTTTAGAAGGGTCCTGGTGTGCTCTAGAAGGGTCTGGGGACTTTTAGAAGGGTCCTGGGGTGCTCTAGAATGGACGGGGTGCCTTAAGAGGGACCTGTGGACTTCTAGATTGGTCTGGGGGCTTTTAGAAGGGTCCTGGGGGGCTCTAGAAGGGTCTGTAGGCTTTTAGAAGGGTCCTGGGGGGCTCTAGAAGTGTCTGGGGGCTTTTAGAAGGGTCCTGGTGTCCTCTAGAAGGGTCTGAGGGCTTTAGAATGGTCCTGGGAGGCTCTAGAATGGTCTGGGGGCTTTTAGAAGGATCCGGGGAGGGTCTAGAAGGGTCTGGGGGCTTTTAGAATGGTCCTGGGGTTCTCTAGAAGGGTCTGGTTGCATTTAGAAGGGTACTGGGAGGCTCTAGAAGGGTCGGGGTGCTTTTATAAGGGTCCGGGGAGCCTCTAGAAAGGTCTGGGTGCTTTTAGAAAAGTCCTGGGGGGCTCTAGAAGGGTCTAGAGGCTTTTAGACGGGTCCTGGGGGCCTCTAGAAGGGTCTGGGTGCTTTTAGAAGGGTCCTGGGTGGCTCTAGAAGGGTCTGGGGGCTTGTAGAATGGTCCTGGGGGCATCTAGAAAGCTCTGGGAGCTTTTAGAAGGGTTCTGGGGGGCTCTAGAAGGGTCTGGGGGCTTTTAGATGGGTCCTGGGGGGCTCTAGAAGGGTCTGGGGACTTTTAGAAGGGTCCTGGAGGTCTCTAGAAGGGTCTGGGGGCTTTTAGAATCGTCCTAGGTGGCTCTAGAAAGGTCTGGGTGCTTTTAGAAGGGTCCTGGGGGTCTCTAGAAGGGTCTGGGGGCTTTTAGAACTGTCCTGGGATGCTCTAGAAGGTTCTGGGGGCTTTCAGAAGGGTCCAGGGGTCCTCTAGAAGGGTCTGGAGGCTTTTAGAAGGGTCCGGGGGGGCTCTAGAAGGGTCTGGGGGCTTTTAGAAGGGTCCTGGGGTGCTCTAGAAGGGTCTGGGGACTTTAAGAAGGGTCCTGGGGTTTCCTAGAAGGGACGGGGTGCCTTAAGAGGGGCCCTGGGGGGCTCTAGAAGGGTCTGGGGGCTTTTAGAAGGGTCCTGGAGTGCTCTAGAAGGGTCTGGGGGCTTTTAGAAAAATCCAGGGAGTGTCTAGATGTGTCTGCGGCCTTTCAGAAGGGTCCTGGGGGGCTCTAGAAGGGTCTGGGTGCTTTTAGAAGGGTCCTGGGTTGGTCTAGAAGGGTCTGGGGGCTTTTAGAATGGTCCTGGGAGGCTCTAGAAGGGTCTGGGTGCTTTTAGAAGGGTCCTGGGGCCCTCTAGAAGGGTCTGAGTGCTTTTAGAAGGGTCATGGGGGTCTCTAGAAGGGTCTGGGCGCTTTTAGAATGATCCGGGGAGGGTCTAGAAGGTTCTGGGGGCTTTTAGAAGCGTCCTGGGTGGCTCTAGAAGGGTCTGAGGGCTTTTAGAATGATCCGGGGAGGGTCTAGAAGAGTCTGGGGGCCTTTAGAATGGTCCTGGGGCTCTCTAGAAGGGTCTGGGTGCTTTTAGAAGGGTCCTGGGAGGCTCTAGAAGGGTTTGGGTGCTTTTAGAATGGTCCTGGGGGGCTCTAGAAGGGTCTGGTGGCTTTTAGAAGGGTCCTGGGTGGATCTAGAAGGTTCTGGAGGCTTTCAGAATGGTCATGGGGGTCTCTAGAATGGTCTGGGGGCTTTTAGAAGTGTCCTGGGGAGCCCTAGAAGGGTCTGGGTTCTTTTAGAAGGGTCCTGGGATGCTCTAGAAGGTTCTTGGGGCTTTCAGAAGGGTCCTGGGGGCCTCTATAAGGGTCTGCGGCCTTTCAGAAGGGTCCTGGGGGGCTCTAGAAGGGTCTTGGGGCTTTTAGAAGGGTCCTGGTGTGCTCTAGAAGGGTCTGGGGACTTTTAGAAGGGTCCTGGGGTGCTCTAGAATGGACGGGGTGCCTTAAGAGGGACCTGTGGACTTCTAGATTGGTCTGGGGGCTTTTAGAAGGGTCCTGGGGGGCTCTAGAAGGGTCTGTAGGCTTTTAGAAGGGTCCTGGGGGGCTCTAGAAGTGTCTGGGGGCTTTTAGAAGGGTCCTGGTGTCCTCTAGAAGGGTCTGAGGGCTTTAGAATGGTCCTGGGAGGCTCTAGAATGGTCTGGGGGCTTTTAGAAGGATCCGGGGAGGGTCTAGAAGGGTCTGGGGGCTTTTAGAATGGTCCTGGGGTTCTCTAGAAGGGTCTGGTTGCATTTAGAAGGGTACTGGGAGGCTCTAGAAGGGTCGGGGTGCTTTTATAAGGGTCCGGGGAGCCTCTAGAAAGGTCTGGGTGCTTTTAGAAAAGTCCTGGGGGGCTCTAGAAGGGTCTAGAGGCTTTTAGACGGGTCCTGGGGGCCTCTAGAAGGGTCTGGGTGCTTTTAGAAGGGTCCTGGGTGGCTCTAGAAGGGTCTGGGGGCTTGTAGAATGGTCCTGGGGGCATCTAGAAAGCTCTGGGAGCTTTTAGAAGGGTTCTGGGGGGCTCTAGAAGGGTCTGGGGGCTTTTAGATGGGTCCTGGGGGGCTCTAGAAGGGTCTGGGGACTTTTAGAAGGGTCCTGGAGGTCTCTAGAAGGGTCTGGGGGCTTTTAGAATCGTCCTAGGTGGCTCTAGAAGGGTCTGGGTGCTTTTAGAAGGGTCCTGGGGGTCTCTAGAAGGGTCTGGGGTCTTTTAGAACTGTCCTGGGATGCTCTAGAAGGTTCTGGGGGCTTTCAGAAGGGTCCAGGGGTCCTCTAGAAGGGTCTGGAGGCTTTTAGAAGGGTCCGGGGGGGCTCTAGAAGGGTCTGGGGGCTTTTAGAAGGGTCCTGGGGTGCTCTAGAAGGGTCTGGGGACTTTAAGAAGGGTCCTGGGGTTTCCTAGAAGGGACGGGGTGCCTTAAGAGGGGCCCTGGGGGGCTCTAGAAGGGTCTGGGGGCTTTTAGAAGGGTCCTGGAGTGCTCTAGAAGGGTCTGGGGGCTTTTAGAAAAATCCAGGAGTGTCTAGATGTGTCTGCGGCCTTTCAGAAGGGTCCTGGGGGGCTCTAGAAGGGTCTGGGTGCTTTTAGAAGGGTCCTGGGTTGGTCTAGAAGGGTCTGGGGGCTTTTAGAATGGTCCTGGGAGGCTCTAGAAGGGTCTGGGTGCTTTTAGAAGGGTCCTGGGGCCCTCTAGAAGGGTCTGAGTGCTTTTAGAAGGGTCATGGGGGTCTCTAGAAGGGTCTGGGCGCTTTTAGAATGATCCGGGGAGGGTCTAGAAGGTTCTGGGGGCTTTTAGAAGGGTCCTGGGGGGCTCTAGAGGGGTCTGGGGGCTTTTAGAAGGGTCCCGGGGTTCTCTAGAAGGGTCTGGGGGCATTTAGAAGTATCCTGGGGGCCTCTAGAAGGGTCTGGGATCTATTAGAGTGGTCCGGGGGGGCTCTAGAAGGGTCTGGGGGTTTTTAGAAGGCTCCTGGGAGGCTCTAGAATGGTCTGGGGGCTTTTAGAATGTTCCTGGGGTTCTCTAGAAGGGTCTGGGGACTTATAGAAGGGTCCTGGGGGCCTCTAGAAGGGTCTGAGAACTATTAGAGTGGTTCGGGGGAGCTCTAGAAGGGTCTGGAGGCTTTTAGAATAATCCGGGGAGGGTCTAGAAGGGTCTGGGTTCATTTAGAATAGTCTTGGGAGGTTTTAGAAGGGTCTGTAGTCTTTTAGAATGATCAGGGGAGGGTCTAGAAGGGTCTGGGCGCTTTTAGACGGGTCCTGGGGGGCTCTACAAGGGTCTGGAGGCTTTTAGAGGGGTTCTGGGGGGCCCTAGAAAGGTCTGGGTTCATTTAGAAGGATCCGGGGAGGGTCTAGAAAGGTCGGGGGGCTATTAGAAGGGTCCTGGGAGGCTCTAGAAGAATCTGGGTGCTTTTAGAATGATCCGGGGAGGGTCTAGAAGGGTCTGGGTGCTTTCAGAAGGGTCCTGGGTGCATCTAGAAGGGTCTGGGTGCTTTTAGAAGGGACCTGGGTGGCTTTAGAAGGGTCGGAGGGCTTTTAGAATGATCCTGGGGGGCTCTAGAAGGGTCTGGGGTCTTTTCGAAGGATCCGGGGAGGGTCTAGAAGGGTCTGGGGTCTTTTAGAAGGGTCCTAGGGGCCTCTAGAAGGGTCTGGGGGCTTTTAGAAGGGTCCTAGGGGGCTCTAGAAGGGTCTGGGGGCTTTTAGAGTGGTCCTGCGAGGCTCTAGAAGGGTCTGGGGGCTTTTAGAATGATCCGGGGAGGGTCTAGAAGGGTCTGGGGGCATTTAGAAGGGTCCTGGGTGGATCTAGATTGGTCTGGGGGCTTGTAGAAGGGTCCTGGGGGGCTCTAGAAGGGTCTGGGGGCTTGTAGAATGGTCCTGGGGGGGCTCTAGAAGGGTGTGGTGGCTTTTAGAAGGGTCCTGGTGGCCTCTAGAAGGGTCTGGGGGCTTTTAGAAGGGTCCTTGGGGGCTCTAGAAGGGTCTGGGTGCTTGTAGAAAGGTCCTGGTAGGCTCTAGAAAGGTCTGGGGGCTTTTAGAAGGGTCCTGGGGTGCTCTAGAATGGTCTGGGTGCTTTTAGAAGGGTCCTGGGAGGCTCTAGAAGGGTCTGGGTGCTTTTAGAAGGGTCCTGGGTGGCTCTAGAATGGTCTGGGGGCTTTTAGAAGGGTCCTGGGACAATCTAGAAGACTCTGGGGGCTTTTAGAAGGATCCTGGGAGGCTCTAGAAGGGTCTGGGGGCTTTTAGAATGGTACTGGGATGCTCTAGAAGGGTCTTGGTGCTTTTAGAAGGGTCCTGGAGGGCTCTAGAAGGTTCTGGGTGCTTTCAGAAAGGTCCAGGGGGCCTCTAGAAGGGTCTGGTTGCTTTTAGAATGGTCCGGGGGGGATCTAGAATGGTCTGGGGACTTTTAGAAGGGTCCTGGGGTGCTCTAGAAGGGACGGTGTGCCTTAAGAGGAGGCCTGGGGGGCTCTAGAAGTGTCTGGGGGCTTTTAGAAGGGTCCTGGGGTGCTCTAGAAGGGTCTGGGGTCTTTTAGAAGGATCCGGGGAGTGTCTAGAAGTGTCTGAGGCCTTTCAAAAGGGTCCTGGGGGGCTCTAGAAGGGTCTGGGGGCTTTTAGAAGGGTCCTGGGGGGGTCTAGAAGGGTCTGGGGGCTTTTAGAATGGTCCTGGGAGGCTCTAGAATGGTCTGGGTGCTTTTAGAAGGGTTCTGGGTGCCTCTTGAAGGGTCTGGGGGCATTTAGAAGGGTCCTGGGGGGCTCTAGAAGGGTCTAGGGGCTTTTAGAAGGGTACTGGGGGGCTCTAGAAGGGTCTGGGGGCTTTTAGAATGATCCTGGGGGGCTCTAGAAGGGTCTGGGGTCTTTTCGAAGGATCCGGGGAGGGTCTAGAAGGGTCTGGGGGCTTTTAGAAGTGTCCTAGGGGACTCTAGAAGGGTCTGGGGGCTTTTAGATGGGTCCTAGGGGGCTCTAGATGGGTCTGGGGCCTTTTGGAATGATCCTGCGGGGCTCTAGAAGGGTCTGGGGGCTTTTAGAATGATCCTGGGGGTCTCTAGAAGGGTCTGGGGGCTTTTAGAATGATCCGGGGACGGTCTAGAAAGGTCTGGGTGCTTTTTGAAGAATCCTAGGTGGCTCTAGAAGGGTCTGGGGGCTTTTAGAAGGATCCGGGGAGGGTCTAGAAGGGTCTGGGGTCTTTTAGAATGGTCCTGGGGTTCTCTAGAAGGGTCTGGTTGCATTTAGAAGGGTACTGGGAGGCTCTAGAAGGGTCGGGGTGCTTTTATAAGGGTCCGGGGAGCCTCTAGAAAGGTCTGGGTGCTTTTAGAAAAGTCCTGGGGGGCTCTAGAAGGGTCTAGAGGCTTTTAGACGGGTCCTGGGGGCCTCTAGAAGGGTCTGGGTGCTTTTAGAAGGGTCCTGGGTGGCTCTAGAAGGGTCTGGGGGCTTGTAGAATGGTCCTGGGGGCATCTAGAAAGCTCTGGGAGCTTTTAGACTGGTTCTGGGGGGCTCTAGAAGGGTCTGGGGGCTTTTAGATGGGTCCTGAGGGGCTCTAGAAGGGTCTGGGGACTTTTAGAAGGGTCCTGGAGGTCTCTAGAAGGGTCTGGGGGCTTTTAGAAGCGTCCTGGGTGGCTCTAGAAGGGTCTGGGGGCTTTTAGAAGGGTCCTGGGGGTCTCTAGAAGGGTCTGGGAGCTTTTAGAAGGGTACAGGGAGGCTCTAGAAGGGTCTGGGGGCTTTTAGATCTGTCCTGGGATGCTCTAGAAGGGTCTGGGGCTTTTAGAACTGTCCTGGGATGCTCTAGAAAGTTCTGGGGGCTTTTAGAAGGGTCCAGGGGTCCTCTAGAAGGGTCTGGGAACTTTTAGAAGGGTCCGGGGGGGCTCTAGAAGGGTCTGGGGGCTTTTAGAAGGGTCCTGGGGTGCTCTAGAAGGGTCTGGGGACTTTAAGAAGGGTCCTGGGGTTTCCTAGAAGGGACGGGGTGCCTTAAGAGGGGCCCTGGGGGGCTCTAGAAGGGTCTGGGGGCTTTTAGAAGGGTCCTGGAGTGCTCTAGAAGGGTCTGGGGGCTTTTAGAAAGATCCGGGGAGTGTCTAGATGTGTCTGCGGCCTTTCAGAAGGGTCCTGGGGGGCTCTAGAAGGGTCTCGGTGCTTTTAGAAGGGTCCTGGGTTGGTCTAGAAGGGTCTGGGGGCTTGTAGAATGGTCCTGGGGGCATCTAGAAAGCTCTGGGAGCTTTTAGAAGGGTTCTGGGGGGCTCTAGAAGGGTCTGGGGGCTTTTAGATGGGTCCTGGGGGGCTCTAGAAGGGTCTGGGGACTTTTAGAAGGGTCCTGGAGGTCTCTAGAAGGGTCTGGGGGCTTTTAGAAGCGTCCTGGGTGGCTCTAGAAGGGTCTGGGGGCTTTTAGAAGGGTCCTGGGGGTCTCTAGAAGGGTCTGGGAGCTTTTAGAAGGGTCCTGGGAGGCTCTAGAAGGGTCTGGGGGCTTTTAGATCTGTCCTGGGATGCTCTAGAAGGGTCTGGGGGCTTTTAGAACTGTCCTGGGATGCTCTAGAAGGTTCTGGGGGCTTTCAGAAGGGTCCAGGGGTCCTCTAGAAGGGTCTGGAGGCTTTTAGAAGGGTCCGGGGGGGCTCTAGAAGGGTCTGGGGGCTTTTAGAAGGGTCCTGGGGTGCTCTAGAAGGGTCTGGGGACTTTAAGAAGGGTCCTGGGGTTTCCTAGAAGGGACGGGGTGCCTTAAGAGGGGCCCTGGGGGGCTCTAGAAGGGTCTGGGGGCTTTTAGAAGGGTCCTGGAGTGCTCTAGAAGGGTCTGGGGGCTTTTAGAATGCTCCTGGGGATCTCTAGAAGTGTCTGGGGTCTTTTAGAAAGATCCGGGGAGTGTCTAGATGTGTCTGCGGCCTTTCAGAAGGGTCCTGGGGGGCTCTAGAAGGGTCTGGGTGCTTTTAGAAGGGTCCTGGGGGGGTCTAGAAGGGTCTGGGGGCTTTTAGAATGGTCCTGGGAGGCTCTAGAAGGGTCTGGGTGCTTTTAGAAGGGTCCTGGGGCCCTCTAGAAGGGTCTGAGTGCTTTTAGAAGGGTCATGGGGGTCTCTAGAAGGGTCTGGGGGCTTTTAGAATGATCCGGGGAGGGTCTAGAAGGTTCTGGGGGCTTTTAGAAGGGTCCTGGGGGGCTCTAGAGGGGTCTGGGGGCTTTTAGAAGGGTCCCGGGGTTCTCTAGAAGGGTCTGGGGGCATTTAGAAGTATCCTGGGGGCCTCTAGAAGGGTCTGGGATCTATTAGAGTGGTCCGGGGGGGCTCTAGAAGGGTCTGGGGGTTTTTAGAAGGCTCCTGGGAGGCTCTAGAATGGTCTGGGGGCTTTTAGAATGTTCCTGGGGTTCTCTAGAAGGGTCTGGGGACTTATAGAAGGGTCCTGGCGGCCTCTAGAAGGGTCTGAGAACTATTAGAGTGGTTCGGGGGGGCTCTAGAAGGGTCTGGAGGCTTTTAGAAGGGTCTTGGGGGGCTCTAGAAGGGTCTGGGGGCTTTTAGAATAATCCGGGGAGGGTCTAGAAGGGTCTGGGTTCTTTTAGAATAGTCTTGGGAGGTTTTAGAAGGGTCTGGGGTCTTTTAGAATGATCAGGGGAGGGTCTAGAAGGGTCTGGGCGCTTTTAGACGGGTCCTGGGGGGCTCTACAAGGGTCTGGAGGCTTTTAGAGGGGTTCTGGGGGGCCCTAGAAAGGTCTGGGTTCATTTAGAAGGATCCGGGGAGGGTCTAGAAAGGTCGGGGGGCTATTAGAAGGGTCCTGGGAGGCTCTGGAAGGGTCTGGGTGCTTTTATAAGGGTCCTGGGAGCCTCTAGAAGGGTCTGGGTGCTTTTGGAAAGGTCCTGGAGTGCTCTAGAAGGGTCTAGAGGCTTTTAGACGGGTCCTGGTGTGCTCTAGAAGGGACGGGGGGGCTTAAGAAGGGCCCTGGGTTGCTCTAGAAGGGTCTGGGTGCTTTTAGAAGGGTCCTAGTGTGCTCTAGAAGGTACGGGGGGGCTTAAGAGGGGCCCTGGGGCCTCTAAAAGTGTCTGGTGTCTTTTAGAAGGGTCCTGGGGGCCTGTATAAGGGTCTGGAGGATTTTAAATGGGTCCGGGGGGGCTCTAGAAGGGTCTGGGGGCTTTTAGAAGGTTCCTGGGGGCCTCTAGAAGGGTCTGGGGGCTTTTAGAATGATCCTGGGGGGCTCTAGAAGGGTCTGGGGTCATTTTGAAGGATCCGGGGAGGGTCTAGAAGGGTCTGGGGTCTTTTAGAAGGGTCCTAGGGGCCTCTAGAAGGGTCTGGGGGCTTTTAGATGGGTCCTAGGGGGCTCTAGAAGGGTCTGGGGGCTTTTAGAGGGGTCCTGCGAGGCTCTAGAAGGGTCTGGGGGCTTTTAGAATGATCCGGGGAGGGTCTAGAAGGGTCTGGGGGCATTTAAAAGGGTCCTGGGGGTCTCTAGAAGGGTCTGAGGGCTTTTAGAATGATCCGGGGAGGGTCTATTAGAGTCTGGGGGCCTTTAGAATGGTCCTGGGGCTCTCTAGAAGAGTCTGGGTGCTTTTAGAAGGGTCCTGGGAGGCTCTAGAAGGGTTTGGGGGCTTTTAGAATGGTCCTGGGTGGCTCTAGAAGGTTCTGGTTGCTTTTCGAAGGGTCCTGGCTTATCTAGAAGTGTCTGGGGGCATTTAGAAGGGTCCTGGGTGTCTCTAGAAGGGTCTGGGTGCTTGTAGAATGGTCCTGGGGGGCTCTAGAAGGGTCTGGTGGCTTTTAGAAGGGTCCTGGGTGGATCTAGAAGGTTCTGGAGGCTTTCAGAAGGGTCATGGGTGTCTCTAGAATGGTCTGGGGGCATTTAGAAGGGTCCTGGGGAGCCCTAGAAGGGTCTGGGTTCTTTTAGAAGGGTCCTGGGATGCTCTAGAAGGTTCTTGGGGCTTTCAGAAGGGTCCTGGGGGGCTCTAGAAGGGTCTTGGGGCTTTTAGAAGGGTCCTGGGGTGCTCTAGAAGGGTCTGGGGACTTTTAGAAGGGTCCTGGGGTGCTCTAGAATGGACGGGGTGCCTTAAGAGGGCCCTGGGGACCTCTAGATTGGTCTGGGGGCTTTTAGAAGGGTCCTGGGGGGCTCTAGAAGGGTCTGTAGGCTTTTAGAAGGGTCCTGGGGGGCTCTAGAAGTGTCTGGGGGCTTTTAGAAGGGTCCTGGTGTCCTCTAGAAGGGTCTGAGGGCTTTAGAATGGTCCCGGGAGGCTCTAGAATGGTCTGGGTTTTTTTAGAAGGATCCGGGGAGGGTCTAGAAGGGTCTGGGGGCTTTCAGAAGGGTCCTTGGGGCCTCTAGAAGGGTCTGGGGGCATTTAGATGGGTCATAGGGGGCTCTAGAAGGGTCAGGGGGCTTTTAGAACGGTCCTGGGGGGCTCTAGAAGTTTCTAGGGGCTTTTAGAATGATCCGGGGACGGTCTAGAAGGGTCTGGGTGCTTTTTGAAGGATCCTAGGGGGCTCTAGAAGGGTCTGAGGGCGTTTAGAAGGATCCGGGGAGTGTCTAGAAGGGTCTGGGGTCTTTTAGAAGGGTCCTGGGGGTCTCTAGAAGGGTCTGGTGGCTTTTAGAAGGGTCCTGGGAGGCTCTAGAAGGGTCTGGGTGCTTTTATAAGGGACCGGTTAGCCTCTAGAAGGGTCTGGGTGCTTTTAGAAAGGTCCTGGGGGGCTCTAGAAGGGTCTAGAGGCTTTTAGACGAGTCCTGGGAGGCTCTAGAAGGGTCTGGGGGCTTTTAGAAGGGTCCTGGGAGGCTCTAGAATGGTCTGGGGATCTTTTTGAAGGGTCCAGGGGGGCCTCTAGAAGGGTCTGGGGGCTTTTAGAAGGGTCCTGGGGGGCCTCTAGAAGGGTCTAGGGTGCTTTCAGAAGGGTCCTGGGGGGCTCTAGAAGAGTCTGGGGCTTTTAGAAGGGTCCTGGGGGGCTCTAGAAGGGTCTGGGGGCTTTGACAAGGGTCCTGGGGGTCTCTAGAAGGGTCGTGGGTGCTTTTAGAAGGGTCCTGGGGGGCTCTAGAAGGGTCTGGGGGCTTTTGGAACGGTCCTGGGGGGCTCTAGAAGGGTCTGGGTTCATTTAGAAG
>JAUNZM010002238.1:0-29506 GCA_033459285.1 Clamator glandarius
TTGAAAAGTTCCATAAGAACCTTGAAAAGTTCCATAAGAACCTTGAAAAGTTCCATAAGAACCTGAAAAGTTCCAGAAAGACCTGAGAAGGTTCATAAGGAGCTTCTGAAGGTCCTTAAAGACCTCGGAAAGGCCTCAAAACCTTGAAAAGTTCCATAAAGACCTTCGGAAGGTCCATAAAGACCTTGAAAAGTTCCATAAGAACCTTGAAAAGTTCCAGAAAGACCTTGAGAAGGTTCATAAGGAGCTTCAGAAGGTTCATAAAGACCTTGAGAAGGTCCCTAAAGGACCTTGGAAAGGCCTAAAAAACCTTGAAAAGTTCCATAAAGACCTTGAGAAGGTTCATAAGGAGCTTCTGAAGGTCCTTAAAGACCTTGAAAAGGTCCATAAGAGCTTCAGAAGGTCCATAAAGACCTCGAGAAGGTCCATAAGAGCTTCAGAAGGTCCTTAAAGACCTTGGAAAGGCCTAAAAACCTTGAAAAGTTCCATAAAGACCTTGAGAAGGTTCATAAGGAGCTTCTGAAGGTCCTTAAAGACCTGAAAAGGTCCATAAAGAGCTTCAGAAGGTCCTTAAAGACCTTGGAAAGGCCTAAAAACCTTGAAAAGTTCCATAAAGACCTTCAGAAGGTTCATAAGGAGCTTGAGAAAGTTCATAAGGAGCTTGAGAAGGTTCATAAGGAGCTCGAGAAGTTGATAGAACCTCAAAAAGTTCCATAAAAACCTTGAAAAGCTCCATAAGAACCTTGAAAAGTTCCAGAAAGATCCTTGAGAAGGTCCATAAGGAGCTTCAGAAGGTCCATAAAGACCTCGAGAAGATCCATAAAGAGCTTCAGAAGGTCCTTAAAGACCTTGGAAAGGCCTCAAAACCTTGAAAAGTTCCATAAAGACCTTGAGAAGGTTCATAAGGAGCTTGAGAAGGTCCATAAAGGCCCCTCCTGCCCCATAGATCCCTCCCTGCCCCATAGATCCCTCCCTGCCCCATAGATCCCTCTCCTGCCCCATAGCGGCTCCTGCCCCACAGATCCCCTCCTGCCCCACAACGAGCTGCCCCATAGCGAGCTCTCCCCACAGCTCCCTCTGCCCCATAGATCCCTCTGCCCCATAGATCCCTCCTGCCCCATAGATCCCCTCCTGCCCCATAGATCCCCCCCAGCCCCATAGGGAGCTGCCCCATAGGTTCTCCCCTGCCCCATAGCGGCTCCTGCCCCATAGCCTCCCCTGCCCCATAGCGGCTCCTGCCCCATAGATCCCCCTGCCCCATAGCGAGCTCTGCCCCCTAGGAGCCGCCCCATAGCGGCTCCTGCCCCATAGGGACCCCAGCCCCATAGGTTCGCCCCTGCCCCATAGCGGCTCCTGCCCCACAGCGACCCTGGACCCATAGTGGCTCCTGCCCCATAGATCCCTTCCTGCCCCACAGCGAGCTGCCCCATAGCGAGCTCTGCCCCATAGATCCCCTCCTGCCCCATAGCGGCTCCTGCCCCATAGCGAGCTCTGCCCCATAGGGACCCCAGCCCCATAGCTTCTCCCCTGCCCCACAGGGAGCTGCCCCATAGCGAGCTCTCCCCACAGCTCCCTCTGCCCCACAACGGCTCCTGCCCCATAGCAACCCCGGACCCATAGTGGCTCCTGCCCCATAGATTCCTTCCTGCCCCATAGCCTCCCCTGCCCCATAGGGAGCTGCCCCATAGATCCCCTGCCCCATAGCAGCTCCTGCCCCATAGCCTGCCCTGCCCCATAGATCCAACCCTGCCCCATAGCGAGCTCAGCCCCATAGATCCCCCCCAGCCCCATAGCGGCTCCTGCCCCATAGGGAGCTGCCCCATAGATCCCCTGCCCCATAGCGGCTCCTGCCCCATAACGAGCTCCCCTGCCCCACAGGGAGCTGCCCCATAGCGGCTCCTGCCCCATAGCCTCCCCTGCCCCATAGATCCCCCTGCCCCATAGCGAGCTCTGCCCCCTAGGAGCCGCCCCATAGCGGCTCCTGCCCCATAGGGACCCCAGCCCCATAGGTTCTCCCCTGCCCCATAGCGACCCCTGCCCCATAGATCCCCCCCAGCCCCATAGCGACTCCTGCCCCACAGATCCCTCTCTCTGCCCCATAGATCACCTCCTGCCCCATAGCGGCTCCTGCCCCATAGGGACCCCTGCCCCACAGATTCCCTCCTGCCCCATAGATCCTCCCCCGCCCCATAGCGGCTCCTGCCCCATCGCGACCCTGGACCCATAGCGAGCTCTGACCCCTGGGAGCTGCCCCATAGGGGCTCCTGCCCCATAGGGACCTCTGCCCCATAGCGAGCTCTGCCCCATAGATCCCCTCCTGCCCCATAGTGGCTCCTGCCCCATAGCGGCTCCTGCCCCATAGATCCCTCTCCTGCCCCATAGATCCTCTCCTGCCCCATAGATCCCCTCCTGCCCCACAACGAGCTGCCCCATAGGGACCCCAGCCCCATAGATCCCCCCCTGCCCCATAGCGGCTCCTGCCCCATAAATCCCCTTCTGCCCCATAGGGAGCTCTGCCCCATAGGTTCTCCCCTGCCCCATAGGGACCCCTGCCCCATAGATCCTCTCCTGCCCCATAGCGAGCTGTGCCCCATAGCGACCCCAGCCCCATAGATCCCACCCAGCCCCATAGCGGCTCCTGCCCCACAGCCTCCCCTGCCCCATAACGAGCTCTGCCCCATAGATCCCCCTGCCCCACAGAGAGCTGCCCCATAGCGACCCCTGCCCCATAGATCCCCCCCAGCCCCATAGGGAGCTGCCCCATAGCCTCCCCGGCCCCATAGGGAGCTCTGACCCCTAGGAGCTGCCCCATAGCGACCCCTGCCCCATAGATCCCCCCCAGCCCCATAGGGAGCTGCCCCATAGCCTCCCCGGCCCCATAGGGAGCTCTGACCCCTAGGAGCTGCCCCATAGCGGCTCCTGCCCCATAGGGACCCCAGCCCCATAGCTTCTCCCCTGCCCCATAGCAGCTCCTGCCCCATAAGGACCCCCAGCCCCATAGGGAGCTCCCCTGCCCCATAGATCCTCTCCTGCCCCATAGCGAGCTCTGCCCCATAGGGACCCCAGCCCCATAGCTTCTCCCCTGCCCCATAGAGGCTCCTGCCCCATAGATCCCCCCCAGCCCCATAGGGAGCTGCCCCATAGCCTCCCCTGCCCCATAGCGAGCTCTGCCCCATAGCGAGCTCTGCCCCCTAGGAGCTGCCCCATAGGGGCTCCTGCCCCATAGATTCCCCCCACCCCACAGCTTCTCCTGCCCCATAGCCCCCCCTGCCCCATAGATCCCCCCCAGCCCCATAGCGGCTCCTGCCCCATAGCCCCCCCAGCCCCATAGATCCTCTCCTGCCCCATAGCGAGCTCTGCCCCCTAGGAGCCGCCCCATAGCGAGCTCAGCCCCATAGATCCCCCCCTGCCCCATAGCGGCTCGTGCCCCATAGGGACCCCAGCCCCATAGGTTCTCCCCTGCCCCATAGCGACCCCTGCCCCATAGATCCCCCCCAGCCCCATAGCGGCTCCTGCCCCACAGCCTCCCCTGCCCCATAACGAGCTCTGCCCCATAGATCCCCCTGCCCCACAGAGAGCTGCCCCATAGGGAGCTCAGCCCCATAGATCCCCCCCAGCCCCATAGCGGCTCCTGCCCCATAGCGGCTCCTGCCCCACAGGGAGCTGCCCCATAGCGAGCTCTCCCCACAGCGGCTCCCGCCCCATAGCGACCCTGGACCCATAGTGGCTCCTGCCCCATAGATCCTCTCCTGCCCCATAGATCCCTTCCTGCCCCATAGGGAGCTGCCCCATAGATCCCCTGCCCCATAGCGGCTCCTGCCCCATAACGAGCTCCCCTGCCCCACAGGGAGCTGCCCCATAGCGGCTCCTGCCCCATAGCCCCCCCTGCCCCATAGCGAGCTCTGCCCCATAGCGAGCTCTGCCCCATAGGAGCTGCCCCATAGGGGCTCCTGCCCCATAGATTCCCCCCACCCCACAGCCTCCCCTGCCCCATAGGGACCCCTGCCCCATAGATCCCCTCCTGCCCCACAGCAGCTCCTGCCCCACAACGAGCTGCCCCATAGCGAGCTCAGCCCCATAGATCCCCCCCAGCCCCATAGCGGCTCCTGCCCCATAGCCCCCCCTGCCCCATAGATCCCCCCCTGCCCCATAGATCCCCCCCTGCCCCATAGCGGCTCCTGCCCCATAGGGACCCCAGCCCCATAGCTTCTCCCCTGCCCCATAGCGGCTCCTGCCCCATAGATCCCCCCCAGCCCCATAGCAGCTCCTGCCCCATAGCCTCCCCGGCCCCATAGGGAGCTCTGACCCCTAGAAGCTGCCCCACAGCGGCTCCCGCCCCATAGCGACCCTGGACCCATAGTGGCTCCTGCCCCATAGATCCCTTCCTGCCCCACAGCGAGCTGCCCCATAGCGAGCTCTGCCCCATAGATCCCCCCCAGCCCCATAGCGAGCTCTGCCCCATAGATCCCCTCCTGCCCCATAGCGGCTCCTGCCCCATAGCGAGCTGCCCCATAGATCCCCTGCCCCATAGATCCCCTCCTGCCCCATAGATCCCCTGCCCCATAGCGGCTCCTGCCCCATAGGGACCCCTGCCCCACAGATTCCCCCCTGCCCCATAGGGAGCTCTGCCCCATAGATAGGTCCCCTCCTGCCCCATAGATCCTCCCCCAGCCCCATAGCGGCTCCTGCCCCACAGGGAGCTGCCCCATAGCGAGCTCTCCCCACAGCGGCTCCTGCCCCATAGCGACCCTGGACCCATAGCGAGCTCTGACCCCTAGGAGCTGCCCCATAGCAGCTCCTGCCCCATAGATCCCCTCCTGCCCCATAGCGGCTCCTGCCCCATAGATCCCCCTCCTGCCCCACAACGAGCTGCCCCATAGCGAGCTCTCCCCACAGCTCCCTCTGCCCCATAGATCCCCCCCACCCCACAGCCTCCCCTGCCCCATAGCAGCTCCTGCCCCATAAGGACCCCCAGCCCCATAGGGAGCTCCCCTGCCCCATAGATCCCCCTGCCCCATAGCGAGCTCTGCCCCATAGATCCCCTCCTGCCCCATAGATCCCCCCCAGCCCCATAGGGAGCTGCCCCATAGGTTCTCCACTGCCCCATAGCGGCTCCTGCCCCATAGCCTCCCCTGCCCCATAGCGGCTCCTGCCCCATAGATCCCCCTGCCCCATAGCGAGCTCTGCCCCATAGATCCCCTCCTGCCCCATAGATCCCCCCCAGCCCCATAGGGAGCTGCCCCATAGGTTCTCCACTGCCCCATAGCGGCTCCTGCCCCATAGCCTCCCCTGCCCCATAGCGGCTCCTGCCCCATAGATCCCCCTGCCCCATAGCGAGCTCTGCCCCATAGATCCCCTCCTGCCCCATAGATCCCCCCCAGCCCCATAGGGAGCTGCCCCATAGGTTCTCCACTGCCCCATAGCGGCTCCTGCCCCATAGCCTCCCCTGCCCCATAGCGGCTCCTGCCCCATAGATCCCCCTGCCCCATAGCGAGCTCTGCCCCATAGCGAGCTCTGCCCCCTAGGAGCTGCCCCATAGGGGCTCCTGCCCCATAGATTCCCCCCACCCCACAGCCTCCCCTGCCCCATAGGGACCCCAGCCCCATAGATCCCCTCCTGCCCCACAGCAGCTCCTGCCCCACAACGAGCTGCCCCATAGCGAGCTCAGCCCCATAGATCCCCCCCAGCCCCATAGCGGCTCCTGCCCCATAGCCCCCCCTGCCCCATAGATCCCCCCCTGCCCCATAGCGGCTCCTGCCCCATAGCGAGCTCTGCCCCATAGATCCCCCTGCCCCACAGAGAGCTGCCCCATAGGGAGCTCAGCCCCATAGATCCCCCCCAGCCCCATAGCGGCTCCTGCCCCACAGGGAGCTGCCCCATAGCGAGCTCTCCCCACAGCGGCTCCCGCCCCATAGCGACCCTGGACCCATAGTGGCTCCTGCCCCATAGATCCCTTCCTGCCCCACAGGGAGCTGCCCCATAGCGAGCTCTGCCCCATAGATCCCCTGCCCCATAGCGGCTCCTGCCCCATAGCGAGCTGCCCCATAGATCCCCTGCCCCATAGATCCCCCCCTGCCCCATAGATCCCTCTCCTGCCCCATAGGGAGCTCCGAACCCTAGAACCTGCCCCATAGCAGCTCCTGCCCCATAGCGAGCTCTGCCCCACAGGGACCCCAGCCCCATAGCTTCTCCCCTGCCCCACAATGAGCTGCCCCATAGCGAGCTCTCCCCACAGCTCCCTCTGCCCCACAGCGGCTCCTGCCCCATAGGAGCTGCCCCATAGATCCTCTGCTGCACCACAGATCCCTCTCTGCCCCATAGATCCCCCTCCCTGCCCCATAGATCCCTCCCTCTGCCCCATAGATCCCCCTTCTGCCCCACAGATCCCTCTCTGCCCCATAGATCCCCCTTCTGCCCCATAGATCCCTCTCTCTGCCCCACAGATCCCTCCCTCTACCCCATAGATCCTTCTCCCTGCCCCATAGATCCCTCCCTCTGCCCCATAGATCCCTCTCTCTGCCCCATAGATCCTTCTCCCTGCCCCATAGATCCCTCCCTCTGCCCCATAGATCCCTCTCTCTGCCCCATAGATCCTTCTCCCTGCCCCATAGATCCCTCCCTCTGCCCCATAGATCCCTCCCTCTGCCCCATAGATCCCCCTCCCTGCCCCACAGATCCCTCTCTGCCCCATAGATCCCTCTCTCTGCCCCACAGATCCCTCCCTGCCCCATAGATCCCCTGCCCCATAGATCCCTCTCTCTGCCCCACAGACCCCTCCCTCTGCCCCATAGATCCCTCTCTCTGCCCCATAGATCCCTCCTTCTGCCCCATAGATCCCCCTCCCTGCCCCATAGATCCCCTGCCCCATAGATCCTCACCTGCCCCACGCCTCCTCGCTCCCTCCTGCCCCACAGATCTCGCTGTGGGGCGGGGTCCGGACCCCCCCAGGCCCGCCCCATAGCGCCCCATAGCGCCCCATAGCGCCTTGGAGGACCTAGAGGGGAGGGGGGGGGTGTCATAGAGACCATAGAGACCTCAGGGAGGTCCTAGAGGGGTCCTGGAGACCATAGAGACGGTCCTGGAGGTCTTAGAGGGGTCCTGGAGACCATAGAGATGGTCCTGGAGGTCCTAGAGGGGTCCTGGAGGTCTTAGAGGGGTCCTGGAGACCATAGAGATGGTCCTGGAGGTCCTAGAGGGGTCCTGGAGACCATAGAGACGGTCCTGGAGGTCTTAGAGGGGTCCTGGAGACCATAGAGATGGTCCTGGAGGTCCTAGAGGGGGCCTGGAGACCATAGAGACGGTCCTGGAGGTCCTAGAGGGGGCCTGGAGACCATAGAGATGGTCCTGGAGGTCCTAGAGGGGTCCTGGAGACCATAGAGACGGTCCTGGAGGTCTTAGAGGGGTCCTGGAGACCATAGAGATGGTCCTGGAGGTCCTAGAGGGGGCCTGGAGACCATAGAGACGGTCCTGGAGGTCCTAGAGGGGGCCTGGAGACCATAGAGACGGTCCTGGAGGTCTTAGAGGGGTCCTGGAGACCATAGAGATGGTCCTGGAGGTCTTAAAGGGGTCCTGGAGACTATAGAGACGGTCATGGAGGTCCTAGAGGGGTCCTGGAGACCATAGAGACGGTCCTGGAGGTCTTAGAGGGGTCGAGGAGATCATAGAGACGGTCCTGGAGGACCTAGAGGGGCCGTAGAGAGCATAGAGATGGTCCTGGAGGTCTTAGAGGGGGTAGTGGAAACCATAGAGATGGTCCTGGAGGACCTAGAGGAGTCGAGGAAACCATAGAGATGGTCCAGAAGACCATAGAGATGGTCCTGGAGGTCCTTGAGGTGGTTCAGAAGCTCCTGGAGGTGGTTTAGAAGCTCCTGGAGGACCTAGAGGTGGTTCAGAAGGTTCTAAAGGTGGTTTAGAAGCTCCTGGAGGACCTAGAGGTGGTTCAGAAGGTTCTAAAGGTGGTTTAGAAGCTCCTGGAGGACCTAGAGGTGGTTTAGAAGGTTCTAAAGGTGGTTTAGAAGCTCCTGGAGGACCTAGAGGTGGTTCAGAAGGTTCTAAAGGTGGTTCAGAAGCTCCTGGAGGACCTAGAGGTGGTTTAGAAGCTCCTAGAGGTGGTTTAGAAGCTCCTGGAGGACCTAGAGGTGGTTTAGAAGGTTCTAAAGGTGGTTCAGAAGCTCCTGGAGGTGGTTTAGAAGCTCCTGGAGGACCTAGAGGTGGTTCAGAAGGTTCTAAAGGTGGTTTAGAAGCTCCTGGAGGACCTAGAGGTGGTTCAGAAGGTTCTAAAGGTGGTTTAGAAGCTCCTGGAGGACCTAGAGGTGGTTTAGAAGGTTCTAAAGGTGGTTTAGAAGCTCCTGGAGGAGGTTCAGAAGCTCCTGGAGGACCTAGAGGTGGTTCAGAAGGTTCTAAAGGTGGTTTAGAAGCTCCTGGAGGACCTAGAGGTGGTTCAGAAGGTTCTAAAGGTGGTTTAGAAGCTCCTGGAGGACCTAGAGGTGGTTTAGAAGCTCCTAGAGGTGGTTTAGAAGCTCCTGGAGGACCTAGAGGTGGTTCAGAAGGTTCTAAAGGTGGTTTAGAAGTTCCTGGAGGACCTAGAGGTGGTTCAGAAGGTTCTAAAGGTGGTTTAGAAGCTCCTGGAGGACCTAGAGGTGGTTCAGAAGGTTCTAAAGGTGGTTCAGAAGCTCCTGGAGGACCTAGAGGTGGTTCAGAAGGTTCTAAAGGTGGTTCAGAAGCTCCTGGAGGTGGTTTAGAAGCTCCTGGAGGACCTAGAGGTGGTTCAGAAGGTTCTAAAGGTGGTTCAGAAGCTCCTGGAGGAGGTTTAGAAGCTCCTGGAGGACCTAGAGGTGGTTCAGAAGGTTCTAAAGGTGGTTTAGAAGCTCCTGGAGGACCTAGAGGTGGTTCAGAAGGTTCTAAAGGTGGTTTAGAAGCTCCTGGAGGACCTAGAGGTGGTTCAGAAGGTTCTAAAGGTGGTTCAGAAGCTCCTGGAGGTGGTTTAGAAGCTCCTGGAGGACCTAGAGGTGGTTCAGAAGGTTCTAAAGGTGGTTTAGAAGCTCCTGGAGGACCTAGAGGTGGTTTAGAAGCTCCTAGAGGTGGTTTAGAAGCTCCTGGAGGACCTAGAGGTGGTTTAGAAGGTTCTAAAGGTGGTTCAGAAGCTCCTGGAGGTGGTTTAGAAGCTCCTGGAGGACCTAGAGGTGGTTCAGAAGGTTCTAAAGGTGGTTTAGAAGCTCCTGGAGGACCTAGAGGTGGTTCAGAAGGTTCTAAAGGTGGTTTAGAAGCTCCTGGAGGAGGTTCAGGAGGTTCCACGATCTCCATCTCCACCTCCTCGTCTTCTCCAACCCCTCAGAGAGGTCCCGGGCGCCCTCGGTCTTCCCCTTGGTGTCCAACGAAGCCTGCGGTGACCAGGTCACCGTGGGCTGCTTGGCCTTGGACTTCTTCCCGTCTCCGGCCTCCGTCTCCTGGAGCTCCAGCGTCTCCGGAGAAACCGAGACCTTCCCCGAGGTCTTCTCCGGCGGCTCCTACGTCCGTAGCGGGACCTTCTCCCTCCCAGCCGAGAAGGTCCGAGGAGCCTCCATCCAGTGCCGGGTCCTCCACGACGGATCCACCAGCGCCGCCGACGTTCCAGGTGGGTTCCTCGAGGTCTTTGAGGGCTCCGGGTCTCGGTTCTTGAGGTTCTCGGGGGTCTCCAAGGGTTCTAGAAGCTCCTAGAAGCCTCCAAGTCTCAGTTCTTGAGGTTCTTGGGGGTCTCCAAGGGTTCTAGAAGCTCCTAGAAGCCTCCAAGTCTCATTTCTTGAGGTTCTTGGGGGTCTCCAGGGGTTCTAGAAGCTCCTAGAAGGCTCCAAGTCTCGTTTCTTGAGGTTCTTGGGGGTCTCCAGGGGTTCTAGAAGATCCTTGAGGGCTTCAAGATGCTTTGAGGTGGCTCCAAGTCTTGTTTCTTGAGGTTCTTGGGGGCCTCCAAGGGTTCTAGAAGCTCCTAGAAGGCTCCAAGTCTCATTTCTTGAGGTTCTCGGGGGTCTCCAGGGGTTCTAGAAGCTCCTAGAAGGCTCCAAGTCTCATTTCTTGAGGTTCTCGGGGGTCTCCAAGGGTTCTAGAAGCTCCTAGAAGCCTCCAAGTCTCGTTTCTTGAGGTTCTAGAAGCTGCTAGAAGCCTCCAAGTCTCATTTCTTGAGGTTCTCGGGGGCCTCCAAGGGTTCTAGAAGCTGCTAGAAGCCTCCAAGTCTCATTTCTGGAGGTTCTCGGTGGGTTCCAAGGGTTCTAGAAGCTCCTAGAAGCCTCCAAGTCTCAGTTCTTGAGGTTCTTGGGGGTCTCCAAGGGTTCTAGAAGCTCCTAGAAGCCTCCAGGTCTCATTTCTTGAGGTTCTCGGGGGCCTCCAAGGGTTCTAGAAGCTCCTAGAAGGCTCCAAGTCTCATTTCTTGAGGTTCTTGGAGGCCTCCAGGGGTTCTAGAAGCTCCTGGAAGGCTCCAAGTCTCATTTCTTGAGGTTCTCGGTGGGTTTCAAGGGTTCTAGAAGCTCCTAGAAGCCTCCAAGTCTCATTTCTGGAGGTTCTCGGAGGCCTCCAAGGGTTCTAGAAGCTCCTAGAAGCCTCCAAGTCTCATTTCTGGAGGATCTCAGTGGGTTTCAAGGGTTCTAGAAGCTCCTAGAAGCCTCCAAGTCTCATTTCTGGAGGATCTCAGTGGGTTTCAAGGGTTCTAGAAGCTCCTAGAAGCCTCCAAGTCTCATTTCTGGAGGTTCTCGGAGGCCTCCAAGGGTTCTGGAAGCTCCTAGAAGCCTCCAAGTCTCATTTCTGGAGGTTCTCGGTGGGTTTCAAGGGTTCTAGAAGCTCCTAGAAGCCTCCAAGTCTCATTTCTGGAGGTTCTCGGAGGCCTCCAAGGGTTCTAGAAGCTGCTAGAAGCCTCCAAGTCTCATTTCTGGAGGTTCTCGGAGGCCTCCAAGGGTTCTAGAAGCTGCTAGAAGCCTCCAAGTCTCATTTCTGGAGGTTCTCGGAGGCCTCCAAGGGTTCTAGAAGCTCCCGGTGGCCTCCACCCCGTCTCCAATCTCCTCCTGGACCTCTTCTCTTTCCTTCTTCCAGCTCCCTGCGATCCCCCCGAGGTCTCCGTCCACCTTCTCAACGAGGTCCAAGGCGAGAAGGTCCTTCTCGTCTGCCTCTTAGAAGGTTCCGGAGCTCTTGAAGCTCACGTGGAGTGGTTGGAAGATCATCGGGTGGTGGAATTGGAAGCCGAGACCTCCGGGTGTCCCAGTTGCTCCTCGGGGACCTCCAGTTTCTCCAGTAGAGTCAACGTCACCCGCCGCAGCTGGAACTTGGGGGTCGTCTTCTCCTGCAAGGTCACCCACCCGGCCTGGAAGGTCCCCAAGGTCCTCGACGTCAGCGCCGAGTGTCCAGGTGAGGATGGACGGGGAGGAGATGGAGGTTCCTCCAGCTCCTGGGGGACCTCCGGGTCGCGGTTCTTGAGGTTCTCGGGGGTCTCCAAGGGTTCTAGAAGCTCCTTGAGGCCTCCAAGATGCTTTGAGGTGGCTCCGAGTCTCGTTTCTTGAGGTTCTTGGGGGTCTCCAAGGGTTCTAGAAGCTCCTCGAGGGCTTCAAGATGCTTCGAGGTGGCTCCGAGTCTCGTATCTTGAGGTTCTTGGGGGTCTCCAAGGGTTCTAGAAGCTCCTAGAAGCCTCCAAGTCTCAGTTCTTGAGGTTCTTGGGGGTCTCCAAGGGTTCTAGAAGCTCCTAGAAGCCTCCAGGTCTCGGTTCTTGAGGTTCTCGGGGGTCTCCAAGGGTTCTAGATGCTCCTTGAGGCCTCCAAGTCTCGTTTCTTGAGGTTCTCGGGGGTCTCCAAGGGTTCTAGAAGCTCCTAGAAGCCTCCAGGTCTCGGTTCTTGAGGTTCTCGGGGGTCTCCAAGGGTTCTAGAAGCTCCTAGAAGCCTCCAAGTCTCGTTTCTTGAGGTTCTCGGGGGTCTCCAAGGGTTCTAGAAGCTCCTAGAAGCCTCCAAGTCTCAGTTCTTGAGGTTCTCGGGGGTCTCCAGGGGTTCTAGAAGCTCCTAGAAGCCTCCAAGTCTCGTTTCTTGAGGTTCTCGGGGGTCTCCAGGGGTTCTAGAAGCTCCTAATGGCCTCCAAGTCTCATTTCTTGAGGTTCTCGGGGGTCTCCAAGGGTTCTAGAAGCTCCTAGAAGCCTCCAGGTCTCGGTTCTTGAGGTTCTCGGGGGTCTCCAAGGGTTCTAGAAGCTCCTAGAAGCCTCCAAGTCTCGTTTCTTGAGGTTCTCGGGGGTCTCCAAGGGTTCTAGAAGCTCCTAGAAGCCTCCAAGTCTCGTTCCTTGAGGTTCTTGGGGGTCTCCAGGGGGTCTAGAAGCTCCTAGATACCTCCAAGTCTCATTTCTTGAGGTTCTTGGGGGTCTCCAAGGGTTCTAGAAGCTCCTAGAAGCCTCCAGGTCTCGGTTCTTGAGGTTCTTGGGGGTCTCCAGGGGTTCTAGAAGCTCCTAGAAGCCTCCAAGTCTCGGTTCTTGAGGTTCTCGGGGGTCTCCAAGGGTTCTAGAAGCTCCTAGAAGCCTCCAAGTCTCAGTTCTTGAGGTTCTCGGGGGTCTCCAAGGGTTCTAGAAGCTCCTAGAAGCCTCCAAGTCTCGTTTCTTGAGGTTCTCGGGGGTCTCCAGGGGTTCTAGAAGCTCCTAATGGCCTCCAAGTCTCGTTTCTTGAGGTTCTCGGGGGTCTCCAAGGGTTCTAGAAGCTCCTAGAAGCCTCCAAGTCTCGTTCCTTGAGGTTCTTGGGGGTCTCCAGGGGGTCTAGAAGCTCCTAGATACCTCCAAGTCTCATTTCTTGAGGTTCTTGGGGGTCTCCAAGGGTTCTAGAAGCTCCTAGAAGCCTCCAGGTCTCGGTTCTTGAGGTTCTCGGGGGTCTCCAAGGGTTCTAGAAGCTCCTAGAAGCCTCCAAGTCTCAGTTCTTGAGGTTCTCGGGGGTCTCCAGGGGTTCTAGAAGCTCCTAGAAGCCTCCAAGTCTCGTTTCTTGAGGTTCTCGGGGGTCTCCAGGGGTTCTAGAAGCTCCTAATGGCCTCCAAGTCTCATTTCTTGAGGTTCTCGGGGGTCTCCAGGGGTTCTAGAAGCTCCTAATGGCCTCCAAGTCTCGTTTCTTGAGGTTCTTGAGGGTCTCCAGGGGTTCTAGAAGCTCCTTGAGGCCTCCAAGATGCTTTGAGGTGGCTCCGAGTCTCATTTCTTGAGGTTCTTGGGGGTCTCCAAGGGTTCTAGAAGCTCCTAGAAGGCTCCAAGTCTCGTTCCTTGAGGTTCTTGAGGGTCTCCAGGGGTTCTAGAAGATCCTCGAGGGCCTCAAGACACTTCGAGGTGGCTCCGACTCTCGTTTCATGAGGTTCTTGGTGGGTTTCAAGGGCTCCTTGCGGTCCTAGAGGCCTCCAAGTCTCATTCCTTGAGGTTCTTGGAGGGTTTCGAGGGTTCTAGAAGCTCCTTGAGGCCTCCAAGTCTCGTTTCATGAGGTTCTAGAAGCTCTTTGAGGCCTCCAAGTCTCATTTTTTGAGGTTCTCAGTGGGTTTTGAGGGTTCCTCGAGCTCCAAGAAGCCTCCTAGTCTCATTCCTTGAGGTTCTTTGGGTTCTTCGAGGGTTCCTCGAGCTCCAAGAAGCCTCCGAGTCTCATTTTTTGAGGTTCTAGAAGCTCCTAGAAGCCTCCGAGTCTCATTCCTTGAGGTTCTTTGGGTTCTTCGAGGGTTCCTCGAGCTCCAAGAAGCCTCCAAGTCTCACTTTTTGAGGTTCTCGGTGGGTTTCGAGGGTTCCTTGAGCTCCAAGAAGCCTCCGAGTCTCATTCCTTGAGGTTCTTGGAGGGTTTCAAGGGTTCTAGAAGCTCCTAGAGGCCTCCAAGTCTCGTTTCATGAGCTTCTAGAAGCACTTTGAGGCCTCCGAGTCTCATTTTTTGAGGTTCTTTGGGTTCTTCGAGGGTTCCTCGAGCTCCAAGAAGCCTCCGAGTCTCATTTTTTGAGGTTCTAGAAGCTCCTAGAAGCCTCTGAGTCTCATTCCTTGAGGTTCTCGGTGGGTTTCGAGGGTTCCTCAAGCTCCTTGAGGCCTCCAAGTCTCGTTTCATGAGGTTCTAGAAGCACTTTGAGGCCTCCAAGTCTCATTTCTTGAGGTTCTTTGGGTTCTTCGAGGGTTCCTCGAGCTCCAAGAAGCCTCCGAGTCTCATTCCTTGAGGTTCTCGGTGGGTTTCGAGGGTTCCTCGAGCTCCAAGAAGCCTCCGAGTCTCATTTTTTGAGGTTCTAGAAGCTCCTAGAAGCCTCCGAGTCTCATTCCTTGAGGTTCTTTGGGTTCTTCGAGGGTTCCTCGAGCTCCAAGAAGCCTCCAAGTCTCACTTTTTGAGGTTCTCGGTGGGTTTCGAGGGTTCCTTGAGCTCCAAGAAGCCTCCGAGTCTCATTCCTTGAGGTTCTTGGAGGGTTTCAAGGGTTCTAGAAGCTCCTAGAGGCCTCCAAGTCTCGTTTCATGAGCTTCTAGAAGCACTTTGAGGCCTCCGAGTCTCATTTTTTGAGGTTCTTTGGGTTCTTCGAGGGTTCCTCGAGCTCCAAGAAGCCTCCGAGTCTCATTCCTTGAGGTTCTCGGTGGGTTTCGAGGGTTCCTCGAGCTCCAAGAAGCCTCCAAGTCTCATTTTTTGAGGTTCTAGAAGCTCCTAGAAGCCTCCAAGTCTCATTCCTTGAGGTTCTCGGTGGGTTTCGAGGGTTCCTCAAGCTCCTTGAGGCCTCCAAGTCTCGTTTCATGAGGTTCTAGAAGCACTTTGAGGCCTCCAAGTCTCATTTCTTGAGGTTCTTTGGGTTCTTCGAGGGTTCCTCAAGGTCCAAGAAGCCTACAAGTCTCATTCCTTGAGGTTCTTTGGGTCCTTCGAGGGTTCCTCGAGCTCCAAGAAGCCTCCGAGTCTCATTTTTTGAGGTTCTCGGTGGGTTTCGAGGGTTCCTCGAGCTCCAAGAAGCCTCCGAGTCTCATTCCTTGAGGTTCTTTGGGTTCTCCGAGGGTTCCTCCAGCTCCTCCTTCTCCTCGGCAGGTCCCTCCAAGCCGAAGGTCTCGCTTTTCCCGCCGAGCCCGGAGGAGCTTTTCGTGACCCGAAACGCCTCCCTCCGCTGTTTGGTGACCGACCTGGAGGATCCCGAAGACGTCGAGATCTCCTGGAGCTGGGATGGTACCGGAAGCCCTGGAGAAGCCACCACGGAACCAGCCGAGGAGTTGCCCGACGGGCTTTTCGCCGTCGCCGGCACCTTGAGGGTTTGTGCCGACGACTGGGACCTCGGGCGCCGCTTCACCTGCCGCGTCCGCCTGGGACACGGCGACGAGACCATCGCCAGGAGCCTCGCGAAGGAGACAGGTGGGACCTCCCGGGGGCTTCTTCTGCACCTCTGGAGCTTCTTCTCCACCTCCTGGAGCTTCTTCTCCACCTCTGGAGCTTCTTCTCCACCTCTTGATGGGCTCCAAGAGCTTCTTCTCCACCTCTGGAGCTTCTTCTCCACCTCTGGAGCTTCTTCTCCACCTCCTGATGGGCTCCAAGAGCTTCTTCTCCACCTCTGGAGCTTCTTCTCCACCTCTTGATGGGCTCCAAGAGCTTCTTCTCCACCCCTGGAGCTTCTTCTCTACCTCCTGGAGCTTCTTCTCCACCTCCTGATGGGCTCCAAGAGCTTCTTCTCCACCTCTGGAGCTTCTTCTCCACCTCCTGATGGGCTCCAAGAGCTTCTTCTCCACCTCCTGGAGCTTCTTCTCCACCTCTGGAGCTTCTTCTCCACCTCTGGAGGTTCTTCTCCACCTCCTGGAGCTTCTTCTCCACCTCTGGAGCTTCTTCTCCACCTCTGGAGCTTCTTCTCCACCTCTTGATGGGCTCCAAGAGCTTCTTCTCCACCTTTGAAGCTTCTTCTGCACCTCTAGAGCTTCTTCTCCACCTCTGGAGCTTCTTCTCCACCTCCTGGAGCTTCTTCTCCACCTCCTGATGGGCTCCAAGAGCTACTTCTCCACCTCTGGAGCTTCTTCTCCACCTCTGGAGCTTCTTCTCCACCTCTGGAGCTTCTTCTCCACCCCTGCAGCTTCTTCTCCACCTCCTGGAGCTTCTTCTCCACCTCTTGATGGGCTCCAAGAGCTTCTTCTCCACCTCTGGAGCTTCTTCTCCACCTCCTGGAGCTTCTTCTCCACCTCTGGAGCTTCTTCTCCACCTCCTGATGGGCTCCAAGAGCTTCTTCTCCACCTCTGGAGCTTCTTCTCCACCTCCTGGAGCTTCTTCTCCACCTCTTGATGGGCTCCAAGAGCTTCTTCTCCACCCCTGGAGCTTCTTCTGCACCTCCTGGAGCTTCTTCTCCACCTCTGGAGCTTCTTCTCCACGTCCTGATGGGCTCCAAGAGCTTCTTCTCCACCTCTGGAGCTTCTTCTCCACCTCCTGGAGCTTCTTCTCCACATCTAGAGCTTCTTCTCCACCTCCTGATGGGCTCCAAGAGCTTCTTCTCCACCTCTGGAGCTTCTTCTCCACCTCCTGGAGCTTCTTCTCCACCTCCTGGAGCTTCTTCTCCACCTCTGGAGCTTCTTCTCCACCTCTGGAGCTTCTTCTCCACGTCCTGATGGGCTCCAAGAGCTTCTTCTCCACCTCTGGAGCTTCTTCTGCACCTCCTGGAGCTTCTTCTCCACCTCTGGAGCTTCTTCTCCACCTCTTGATGGGCTCCAAGAGCTTCTTCTCCACCTCTGGAGCTTCTTCTGCACCTCCTGGAGCTTCTTCTCCACCTCCTGGAGCTTCTTCTCCACCTCCTGGAGCTTCTTCTCCACCTCCTGATGGGCTCCAAGAGCTTCTTCTCCACCTCCTGGAGCTTCTTCTCCTGCTGAAGAACCTCAAGGACACGTGGTGGGACCTTCTGTGTTGGAGGAGAACAGGGTTTGAGGCCACCTAGAAGGCTTTGAGGCCACCTAGAAGAGTTTTGAGGCCACCTAGAAGGCTTTGAGGCCACCTAGAAGAGATTTGAGGCCACCTAGAAGCGTTTTGAGGCCACCTAGAAGGCTTTGAGGCCACCTAGAAGAGCTTTGAGGCCACCTAGAAGAGTTTTGAGGCCACCTAGAAGAGTTTTGAGGCCACCTAGAAGAGTTTTGAGGCCACCTAGAAGGTTTTGAGGCCACCTAGAAGAGTTTTGAGGCCACCTAGAAGCGTTTTGAGGCCACCTAGAAGGCTTTGAGGCCACCTAGAAGAGCTTTGAGGCCACCTAGAAGGTTTTGAGGCCACCTAGAAGAGTTTTGAGGCCACCTAGAAGAGTTTTGAGGCCACCTAGAAGGCTTTGAGGCCACCTAGAAGAATTTTGAGGCCACCTAGAAGAGTTTTTAGGCCACCTAGAAGAGCTTTGAGGCCACCTAGAAGAGCTTTGAGGCCACTTAGAAGAGTTTTGAGGCCACCTAGAAGAGCTTTGAGGCCACCTAGAAGAGTTTTGAGGCCACCTAGAAGGCTTTGAGGCCACCTAGAAGAGCTTTGAGGCCACTTAGAGGAGCTTTGAGGCCACCTAGAAGAGTTTTGAGGCCACTTAGAAGGTTTTGAGGCCACTTAGAAGAGCTTTGAGGCCACCTAGAAGGCTTTGAGGCCACCTAGAAGGCTTTGAGGCCACCTAGAAGAGCTTTGAGGCCACCTAGAAGAGCTTTGAGGCCACCTAGAAGGCTTTGAGGCCACCTAGAAGAGTTTTGAGGCCACCTAGAAGAGCTTTGAGGCCACCTAGAAGAGTTTTGAGGCCACTTAGAAGGGATTTGATGCCCCCTAGATGAGCTTTGAGGCCACTTAGAAGGTTTTGAGGCCACCTAGAAGAGCTTTGAGGCCACCTAGAAGGCTTTGAGGCCACCTAGAAGGCTTTGAGGCCACCTAGAAGAGCTTTGAGGCCACTTAGAAGGGATTTGATGCCCCCTAGATGAGCTTTGAGGCCACTTAGAAGGTTTTGAGGCCACCTAGAAGAGCTTTGAGGCCACCTAGAAGGCTTTGAGGCCACCTAGAAGGCTTTGAGGCCACCTAGAAGAGCTTTGAGGCCACTTAGAGGAGCTTTGAGGCCACCTAGAAGAGTTTTGAGGCCACTTAGAAGGTTTTGAGGCCACTTAGAAGAGCTTTGAGGCCACCTAGAAGGCTTTGAGGCCACCTAGAAGGCTTTGAGGCCACCTAGAAGAGCTTTGAGGCCACCTAGAAGAGCTTTGAGGCCACCTAGAAGGCTTTGAGGCCACCTAGAAGAGTTTTGAGGCCACCTAGAAGAGCTTTGAGGCCACCTAGAAGAGTTTTGAGGCCACTTAGAAGGGATTTGATGCCCCCTAGATGAGCTTTGAGGCCACTTAGAAGGTTTTGAGGCCACCTAGAAGAGCTTTGAGGCCACCTAGAAGGCTTTGAGGCCACCTAGAAGGCTTTGAGGCCACCTAGAAGAGCTTTGAGGCCACCTAGAAGAGCTTTGAGGCCACCTAGAAGAGTTTTGAGGCCACCTAGAAGGCTTTGAGGCCACCTAGAAGAGTTTTGAGGCCACCTAGAAGAGCTTTGAGGCCATGTAGAAGGCTTTGAGGCCACCTAGAAGAGTTTTGAGGCCACTTAGAAGGGATTTGATGCCACCTAGATGAGCTTTGAGGCCACTTAGAAGGTTTTGAGGCCACCTAGAAGAGTTTTGAGGCCACCTAGAAGGCTTTGAGGCCACCTAGAAGAGCTTTGAGGCCACCTAGAAGAGTTTTGAGGCCACCTAGAAGAGCTTTGAGGCCACCTAGAAGAGTTTTGAGGCCACCTAGAAGAGCTTTGAGGCCACCTAGAAGAGTTTTGAGGCCACCTAGAAGGCTTTGAGGCCACCTAGAGGAGCTTTGAGGCCACCTAGAAGAGCTTTGAGGCCACCTAGAAGGCTTTGAGGCCACCTAGAAGAGTTTTGAGGCCACCTAGAAGAGCTTTGAGGCCACCTAGAAGAGCTTTGAGGCCACCTAGAAGGCTTTGAGGCCACCTAGAAGAGTTTTGAGGCCACCTAGAAGAGCTTTGAGGCCACTTAGAGGAGCTTTGAGGCCACCTAGAAGAGTTTTGAGGCCACCTAGAAGGTTTTGAGGCCACCTAGAAGGCTTTGAGGCCACCTAGAAGAGCTTTGAGGCCATGTAGAAGGCTTTGAGGCCACCTAGAAGAGCTTTGAGGCCACCTAGAAGAGCTTTGAGGCCACCTAGAAGGCTTTGAGGCCACCTAGAAGAGTTTTGAGGCCACCTAGAAGAGCTTTGAGGCCACTTAGAGGAGCTTTGAGGCCACCTAGAAGAGTTTTGAGGCCACTTAGAAGGGATTTGATGCCCCCTAGATGAGCTTTGAGGCCACTTAGAAGGTTTTGAGGCCACCTAGAAGAGCTTTGAGGCCACCTAGAAGGCTTTGAGGCCACCTAGAAGGCTTTGAGGCCACCTAGAAGAGCTTTGAGGCCACCTAGAAGACCTTTGAGGCCACCTAGAAGAGTTTTGAGGCCACCTAGAAGGCTTTGAGGCCACCTAGAAGAGTTTTGAGGCCACCTAGAAGGCTTTGAGGCCACCTAGAAGAGTTTTGAGGCCACCTAGAAGAGCTTTGAGGCCATGTAGAAGGCTTTGAGGCCACCTAGAAGAGTTTTGAGGCCACTTAGAAGGGATTTGATGCCACCTAGAAGAGCTTTGAGGCCACCTAGATGAGCTTTGAGGCCACTTAGAAGGTTTTGAGGCCACCTAGAAGAGTTTTGAGGCCACCTAGAAGGCTTTGAGGCCACCTAGAAGAGTTTTGAGGCCACCTAGAAGAGCTTTGAGGCCACCTAGAAGAGTTTTGAGGCCACCTAGAAGAGTTTTGAGGCCACCTAGAAGGCTTTGAGGCCACCTAGAAGAGTTTTGAGGCCACTTAGAAGGGATTTGATGCCACCTAGATGAGGTTTGAGGCCACCTAGATGAGGTTTGAGGCCACCTAGAAGAGCTTTGAGGCCACCTAGAAGAGCTTTGAGGCCACCTAGAAGGCTTTGAGGCCACCTAGAAGAGTTTTGAGGCCACCTAGAAGAGCTTTGAGGCCATGTAGAAGGCTTTGAAGCCACCTAGAAGAGTTTTGAGGCCACTTAGAAGGGATTTGATGCCACCTAGAAGAGTTTTGAGGCCACTTAGAAGGTTTTGAGGCCACTTAGAAGAGCTTTGAGGCCACCTAGAAGGCTTTGAGGCCACCTAGAAGAGTTTTGAGGCCACCTAGAAGAGTTTTGAGGCCACCTAGAAGGCTTTGAGGCCACTTAGAGGAGCTTTGAGGCCACCTAGAAGAGTTTTGAGGCCACCTAGAAGAGTTTTGAGGCCACCTAGAAGAGCTTTGAGGCCACCTAGAAGAGTTTTGAGGCCACCTAGAAGAGTTTTGAGGCCACCTAGAAGAGCTTTGAGGCCACCTAGAAGAGCTTTGAGGCCACCTAGAAGAGTTTTGAGGCCACCTAGAAGGCTTTGAGGCCACCTAGAAGAGCTTTGAGGCCACCTAGAAGGCTTTGAGGCCACCTAGAAGAGTTTTGAGGCCACCTAGAAGAGCTTTGAGGCCACCTAGAAGAGCTTTGAGGCCACCTAGAAGAGCTTTGAGGCCACCTAGAAGAGCTTTGAGGCCACCTAGAAGGCTTTGAGGCCACCTAGAAGAGTTTTGAGGCCACCTAGAAGAGCTTTGAGGCCACCTAGAAGAGCTTTGAGGCCACCTAGAAGGCTTTGAGGCCACCTAGAAGAGTTTTGAGGCCACCTAGAAGAGCTTTGAGGCCACTTAGAGGAGCTTTGAGGCCACCTAGAAGAGTTTTGAGGCCACTTAGAAGGGATTTGATGCCCCCTAGATGAGCTTTGAGGCCACTTAGAAGGTTTTGAGGCCACCTAGAAGAGCTTTGAGGCCACCTAGAAGAGTTTTGAGGCCACCTAGAAGAGCTTTGAGGCCACCTAGAAGAGCTTTGAGGCCACCTAGAAGGCTTTGAGGCCACCTAGAAGAGTTTTGAGGCCACCTAGAAGAGTTTTGAGGCCACCTAGAAGAATTTTGAGGCCACCTAGAAGAGTTTTGAGGCCACCTAGAAGAGCTTTGAGGCCATGTAGAAGGCTTTGAAGCCACCTAGAAGAGTTTTGAGGCCACTTAGAAGGGATTTGATGCCCCCTAGATGAGCTTTGAGGCCACTTAGAAGGTTTTGAGGCCACCTAGAAGAGTTTTGAGGCCACCTAGAAGGCTTTGAGGCCACCTAGAAGAGCTTTGAGGCCACCTAGAAGAGTTTTGAGGCCACCTAGAAGAGCTTTGAGGCCACCTAGAAGAGTTTTGAGGCCACCTAGAAGAGCTTTGAGGCCACCTAGAAGAGTTTTGAGGCCACCTAGAAGGCTTTGAGGCCACCTAGAGGAGCTTTGAGGCCACCTAGAAGAGCTTTGAGGCCACCTAGAAGGCTTTGAGGCCACCTAGAAGAGTTTTGAGGCCATGTAGAAGGCTTTGAGGCCACCTAGAAGAGCTTTGAGGCCACCTAGAAGGTTTTGATGCCACCTAGAAGGCTTTGAGGCCACCTAGAAGAGCTTTGAGGCCACCTAGAAGAGCTTTGAGGCCACCTAGAAGGCTTTGAGGCCACCTAGAAGAGTTTTGAGGCCACCTAGAAGAGCTTTGAGGCCACTTAGAGGAGCTTTGAGGCCACCTAGAAGAGTTTTGAGGCCACCTAGAAGGTTTTGAGGCCACCTAGAAGGCTTTGAGGCCACCTAGAAGAGCTTTGAGGCCATGTAGAAGGCTTTGAGGCCACCTAGAAGGCTTTGAGGCCACCTAGAAGAGCTTTGAGGCCACCTAGAAGAGCTTTGAGGCCACCTAGAAGGCTTTGAGGCCACCTAGAAGAGTTTTGAGGCCACCTAGAAGAGCTTTGAGGCCACTTAGAGGAGCTTTGAGGCCACCTAGAAGAGTTTTGAGGCCACTTAGAAGGGATTTGATGCCCCCTAGATGAGCTTTGAGGCCACTTAGAAGGTTTTGAGGCCACCTAGAAGAGCTTTGAGGCCACCTAGAAGGCTTTGAGGCCACCTAGAAGGCTTTGAGGCCACCTAGAAGAGCTTTGAGGCCACCTAGAAGAGCTTTGAGGCCACCTAGAAGAGTTTTGAGGCCACCTAGAAGGCTTTGAGGCCACCTAGAAGAGTTTTGAGGCCACCTAGAAGGCTTTGAGGCCACCTAGAAGAGTTTTGAGGCCACCTAGAAGAGCTTTGAGGCCATGTAGAAGGCTTTGAGGCCACCTAGAAGAGTTTTGAGGCCACTTAGAAGGGATTTGATGCCACCTAGAAGAACTTTGAGGCCACCTAGATGAGCTTTGAGGCCACTTAGAAGGTTTTGAGGCCACCTAGAAGAGTTTTGAGGCCACCTAGAAGGCTTTGAGGCCACCTAGAAGAGTTTTGAGGCCACCTAGAAGAGCTTTGAGGCCACCTAGAAGAGTTTTGAGGCCACCTAGAAGAGTTTTGAGGCCACCTAGAAGGCTTTGAGGCCACCTAGAAGAGTTTTGAGGCCACTTAGAAGGGATTTGATGCCACCTAGATGAGGTTTGAGGCCACCTAGATGAGGTTTGAGGCCACCTAGAAGAGCTTTGAGGCCACCTAGAAGAGCTTTGAGGCCACCTAGAAGGCTTTGAGGCCACCTAGAAGAGTTTTGAGGCCACCTAGAAGAGCTTTGAGGCCATGTAGAAGGCTTTGAAGCCACCTAGAAGAGTTTTGAGGCCACTTAGAAGGGATTTGATGCCACCTAGAAGAGTTTTGAGGCCACTTAGAAGGTTTTGAGGCCACTTAGAAGAGCTTTGAGGCCACCTAGAAGGCTTTGAGGCCACCTAGAAGAGTTTTGAGGCCACCTAGAAGAGTTTTGAGGCCACCTAGAAGGCTTTGAGGCCACCTAGAAGGCTTTGAGGCCACCTAGAAGAGTTTTGAGGCCACCTAGAAGAGTTTTGAGGCCACCTAGAAGAGCTTTGAGGCCACCTAGAAGAGCTTTGAGGCCACCTAGAAGAGCTTTGAGGCCACCTAGAAGAGTTTTGAGGCCAGCTAGAAGTCTTTGAGGCCACCTAGAAGAGTTTTGAGGCCACCTAGAAGAGCTTTGAGGCCATGTAGAAGGCTTTGAGGCCACCTAGAAGAGTTTTGAGGCCACTTAGAAGGGATTTGATGCCACCTAGATGAGGTTTGAGGCCACCTAGAAGGTTTTGAGGCCACCTAGAAGAGCTTTGAGGCCACCTAGAAGAGCTTTGAGGCCACCTAGAAGAGCTTTGAGGCCACCTAGAAGAGTTTTGAGGCTACTTAGAAGGGTTTTGAGGCCACCTAGAAGAGTTTTGAGGCCACTTAGAAGGCTTTGAGGCCACCTAGAAGGACCTTCTCGCTTCTAACCTCCTCGCGGGTCTTCTCCTCAGCCTCCTCTCCCGTCCCCCCTTCCGTCTCGGTCTTCCCGCCTCGTCCGGAGGAGCTGGAGCTGGAAGAAGTGGCCACCTTGACCTGTTTGGCCGTGGGATTCCGTCCCCGGGACGTGTGGTTGACGTGGACCCAAGGGGACGTCCCCGTCCCACCCGAGAGCTTCGTGGTGCTGGGTCCTGAAGGCCAAGGGGACTCGTACGCGGTGGCCAGCGCCTTGAAGGTGCCGGCCGCTTCGTGGAGGAGCGGGGAGGTCTTCTCCTGCCTGGTGGCCCACGAGGCCCTCCCGTTACGTTTCGTGCAGAAGACTTTGGATCGAAATTCCGGGAAACCCGTCGCCCTCAACGTCTCCGTGGTGGTCGCCGATTCCGACGTCACCTGCTACTGAAGAAAAGGGACCTCGGAGCCAAAAAAAAGGGGGGGAAGAAGGGGGGGTGTCGGGGGAGCCGGAGGGGCCTGCTCGGCCCTGACGGAGCCGAATAAAGAGGAGAACGGAGCGCGGGGTCCGCGTGGTGATGGGGAAAAGGGGGGGGGGGACCCCAAGGTTTCAGGGATTGGGGGGGGCTGGGTGGTAGAACCCCAAATTTTCGTGGGTTTTGCGTGGTGGGACCCCAAATTTTCATGGATTTGGGGGGTTTTGGGGAGGTAGAACCCCAAATTTTTATGGATTCAGGGGGTTTTGGGAGGTAGAACCCCAAATTTTCGTGGGTTTTGATAGGTGGGACCCCAAATTTTGATGGATTTTGGGGTTTTGTGGAGGTTTCGCTCAAGGATTGAGCGGAAAACGAGGGGTTTTGGTGGTAGAACCCCAAATTTTCGTGGGTTTTGGGTGGTGGGACCCCAAATTTTCATCGATTCTTGAGGTTTTTGGGTGGTAGAACCCAAAATTTTCATGGATTTTGGGGGTTTTGGGAGGTAGAACCCCAAATTTTCATGGATTTGGGGGGGTTTTGGGTGGTGGGACCCCAAATTTTCATCGATTCTTGAGGTTTTTAGGTGGTGGGACCCAAGTTTTCATGGATTGGGGGGGGTCTGGGTGGTAGAACCCCAAATTTTCGTGGGTTTTGGGTGGTGGGACCCCAAATTTTCATCGATTCTTGAGGTTTTTGGGTGGTAGAACCCAAAATTTTCATGGATTCAGGGGGTCTGGGTGGTAGAACCCCAAATTTTCGTGGGTTTTGGGTGGTGGGACCCCAAATTTTCATCGATTCTTGAGGTTTTTGGGTGGTAGAACCCAAATTTTCATGGATTTTGGGGTTTTTGGGTGGTAGAACCCCAAATTTTCGTGGGTTTTGGGGTTTTGTGGAGGTTTCGCTCAAGGATTGAGCGGAAAACGAGGGGTTTTGGTGGTAGAACCCCAAATTTTCGTGGGTTTTGGGTGGTGGAACCCCAAATTTTCATGGATTTGGGGGGTTTTGGGTGGTAGAACCCCAAATTTTCGTGGGTTTTGGGTGGTGGGACCCCAAATTTTCATCGATTCTTGAGGTTTTTGGGAGGTAGAACCCCAAATTTTCATGGATTCAGGGGGTTTTGGGTGGTAGAACCCCAAATTTTCATGGATTCTTGAGGTTTTTGAGTGGTAGAACCCCAAATTTTCCTGGATTTTGGGGGTTTTGGGGAGGTAGAACCCCAAATTTTCCTGGATTTGGGGGGTCTGGGTGGCCCACGAGGCCCTCCCGTTACGTTTCGTGCAGAAGACTTTGGATCGAAATTCCGGGAAACCCGTCGCCCTCAACGTCTCCGTGGTGGTCGCCGATTCCGACGTCACCTGCTACTGAAGAAAAGGGACCTCGGAGCCAAAAAAAGGGGGGGGGAAGAGGGGGGGGGGGGTGTCGGGGGAGCCGGAGGGGCCTGCTCGGCCCTGACGGAGCCGAATAAAGAGGAGAACGGAGCGCGGGGTCCGCGTGGTGATGGGGAAAAGGGGGGGGGGACCCCAAGGTTTCAGGGATTGGGGGGGGGCTGGGTGGTAGAACTCCAAATTTTCGTGGGTTTTGGGTGGTGGGACCCCAAATTTTCATGGATTTGGGGGGTTTTGGGGAGGTAGAACCCCAAATTTTTATGGATTCAGGGGGTTTTGGGAGGTAGAACCCCAAATTTTCGTGGGTTTTGGGTGGTGGAACCCCAAATTTTCATGGATTTGGGGGGTTTTGGGGAGGTAGAACCCCAAATTTTTATGGATTCAGGGGGTTTTGGGAGGTAGAACCCCAAATTTTCGTGGGTTTTGCGTGGTGGGACCCCAAATTTTGATGGATTTTGGGGTTTTGTGGAGGTTTCGCTCAAGGATTGAGCGGAAAACGAGGGGTTTTGGTGGTAGAACCCCAAATATTTGTGGGGTTTGGGTGGTGGGACCCCAAATTTTCATGGATTTGGGGGGTTTTGGGTGGTAGAACCCAAAATTTTCATCGATTCTTGAGGTTTTTGGGTGGTAGAACCCCAAATTTTCATGGATTCAGGGGGTTTTGGGTGGTAGAACCCCAAATTTTCATGGATTCAGGGGGTTTTGGGTGGTAGAACCCCAAATTTTCATGGATTTTGGGTGGTGGGACCTAAAATTTTGTTGGATTTTGGGGTTTCGTGGAGGTTTCGCTCAAGGATTGAGCAGGAAACGAGGGTTTTTGGGAGGTAGAACCCCAAATTTTCATGGATTTTGGCGTTTTTGGGAGGTAGAACCTCAAATTTTCATCGATTCTTGAGGTTTTTGGGTGGTAGAACCCCAAATTTTCCTGGATTTAGGGGGTTTTGGGTGGTAGAACCCCAAATTTTCCTGGATTCAGGGGGTTTTGGGTGGTAGAACCCCAAATTTTCGTGGATTTGGGGGGTTTTGGATAGTAGAACCCCAAATTTTCGTGGTTTTTTGGTGGTGGGACCCAAAATTTTCATGGATTTTGGGGTTTTTGGGAGGTAGAACCCCAAATTTTCATGGATTTTGGGGTTTTGGTTGGTAGAACCCCAAATTTTCATGGATTCTTGAGGTTTTTGGGTGGTAGAACCCCAAATTTTCATGGATTCTTGAGGTTTTTGAGTGGTAGAACTCCAAATTTTCCTGGATTTTGGGGGTTTTGGGTGGTAGAACCCCAAATTTTCCTGGATTTTGGGGGTTTTGGGTGGTAGAACCCCAAATTTTCCTGGATTTTGGGGGTTTTGGGGAGGTAGAACCCCAAATTTTCCTGGATTTGGGGGGTCTGGGTGGCCCACGAGGCCCTCCCGTTACGTTTCGTGCAGAAGACTTTGGATCGAAATTCCGGGAAACCCGTCGCCCTCAACGTCTCCGTGGTGGTCGCCGATTCCGACGTCACCTGCTACTGAAGAAAAGGGACCTCGGAGCCAAAAAAAAGGGGGGGAAGAGGGGGGGGGGGTGTCGGGGGAGCCGGAGGGGCCTGCTCGGCCCTGACGGAGCCGAATAAAGAGGAGAACGGAGCGCGGGGTCCGCGTGGTGATGGGGAAAAGGGGGGGGGGGACCCCAAGGTTTCAGGGATTGGAGGGGGCTGGGTGGTAGAACCCCAAATTTTCGTGGGTTTTGGGTGGTGGGACCCCAAATTTTCATGGATTTGGGGGGTTTTGGGGAGGTAGAACCCCAAATTTTTATGGATTCAGGGGGTTTTGGGAGGTAGAACCCCAAATTTTCGTGGGTTTTGCGTGGTGGGACCCCAAATTTTGATGGATTTTGGGGTTTTGTGGAGGTTTCGCTCAAGGATTGAGCGGAAAACGAGGGGTTTTGGTGGTAGAACCCCAAATATTTGTGGGGTTTGGGTGGTGGGACCCCAAATTTTCATGGATTTTGGGGTTTTTGGGTGGTAGAACCCAAAATTTTCATCGATTCTTGAGGTTTTTGGGTGGTAGAACCCCAAATTTTCATGGATTCAGGGGGTTTTGGGTGGTAGAACCCCAAATTTTCATGGATTCAGGGGGTTTTGGGTGGTAGAACCCCAAATTTTCATGGATTTTGGGTGGTGGGACCTAAAATTTTGTTGGATTTTGGGGTTTCGTGGAGGTTTCGCTCAAGGATTGAGCAGAAAACGAGGGTTTTGGGGAGGTAGAACCCCAAATTTTCATGGATTTTGGCGTTTTTGGGAGGTAGAACCCAAAATTTTCATGGATTCTTGAGGTTTTTGAGTGGTAGAACCCCAAATTTTCCTGGATTTTGGGGGTTTTTGGGTGGTAGAACCCCAAATTTTCATGGATTCTTGAGGTTTTTGAGTGGTAGAACCCCAAATTTTCCTGGATTTTGGGGGTTTTGGAGTGGTAGAACCCCAAATTTTCCTGGATTTTGGGGTTTGGGGTGGTAGAACCCCAAATTTTCCTGGATTTGGGGGGTCTGGGTGGCCCACGAGGCCCTCCCGTTACGTTTCGTGCAGAAGACTTTGGATCGAAATTCCGGGAAACCCGTCGCCCTCACGTCTCCGTGGTGGTCGCCGATTCCGACGTCACCTGCTACTGAAGAAAAGGGACCTCGGAGCCAAAAAAAAGGGGGGGAAGAGGGGGGGTGTCGGGGGAGCCGGAGGGCCTGCTCGGCCTGACGGAGCCGAATAAAGAGGAGAACGGAGCGCGGGGTCCGCGTGGTGATGGGGAAAAGGGGGGGGGGACCCCAAGGTTTCAGGGTGATTGGGGGGGCTGGGTGGTAGAACCCCCAAATTTCGTGGGTTTTGGGGTTTTGTGGAGGTTTCGCTCAAGGATTGAGCGGAAAACGAGGGGTTTTGGTGGTAGAACCCCAAATTTTCGTGGGTTTTGGGTGGTGGAACCCCAAATTTTCATGGATTTGGGGGGTTTTGGGTGGTAGAACCCCAAATTTTCGTGGGTTTTGGGTGGTGGGACCCCAAATTTTCATCGATTCTTGAGGTTTTTAGGTGGTGGGACCCCAAATTTTCATGGATTTTGGGGTTTTTGGGTGGTAGAACCCCAAATTTTCGTGGGTTTTGGGGTTTTGTGGAGGTTTCGCTCAAGGATTGAGCGGAAAACGAGGGTTTTTGGTGGTAGAACCCAAATTTTCGTGAGTTTTGGGTGGTGGAACCCCAAATTTTCATGGATTTGGGGGGTTTTGGTGGTAGAACCCCAAATTTTCGTGGGTTTTGGGTGGTGGGACCCAAAATTTTCATCGATTCTTGAGGTTTTTGGGTGGTAGAACCCCAATTTTCATGGATTCAGGGGTTTTGGGTGGTAGAACCCCAAATTTTCATGGATTCAGGGGGTTTTGGGTGGTAGAACCCAAATTTTCATGGATTTTGGGTGGTGGGACCTAAATTTTGTTGGATTTTGGGGTTTCGTGGAGGTTTCGCTCAAGGATTGAGCAGAAAACGAGGGTTTTGGGGAGGTAGAACCCCAAATTTTCATGGATTTTGGCGTTTTTGGGAGGTAGAACCCAAAATTTTCATGGATTCTTGAGGTTTTTTGGTGGTAGAACCCCAAATTTTCATCGATTTGGGGGGTTTGGGTGGTAGAACCCAAATTTTCATGGATTCTTGAGGTTTTTGGGTGGTAGAACCCCAAATTTTCCTGGATTTTGGGGGTTTTGGGTGGTAGAACCCCAAATTTTCCTGGATTCAGGGGGTTTTGGGAGGTAGAACCCCAAATTTTCGTGGATTTGGGGGGTTTTGGATAGTAGAACCCCAAATTTTCGTGGTTTTTTGGTGGTGGGACCCAAAATTTTCATGGAATTTGGGGGTTTTTGGGAGGTAGAACCCCAAATTTTCATGGATTTTGGGGTTTTGGTTGGTAGAACCCAAATTTTCATGGATTCTTGAGGTTTTTGGGAGGTAGAACCCCAAATTTTCATGGATTCTTGAGGTTTTTGAGTGGTAGAACCCCAAATTTTCGTGGATTTTGGGGGTTTTGGGTGGTAGAACCCCAAATTTTCTGGATTTGGGGGGTCTGGGTGGCCCACGAGGCCCTCCCGTTACGTTTCGTGCAGAAGACTTTGGATCGAAATTCCGGGAAACCCGTCGCCCCTCAACGTCTCCGTGGTGGTCGCCGATTCCGACGTCACCTGCTACTGAAGAAAAGGGACCTCGGAGCCAAAAAAAAGGGGGGGGAAGAGGGGGGGGGGGTGTCGGGGGAGCCGGAGGGGCCTGCCTCGGCCCTGACGGAGCGAATAAAGAGGAGAACGGAGCGCGGGGTCCGCGTGGTGATGGGGAAAAGGGGGGGGGACCCCAAGGTTTCAGGGATTGGAGGGGGGCTGGGTGGTAGAACCCCAAATTTTCGTGGGTTTTGGGTGGTGGGACCCCAAATTTT
>JAUNZM010002239.1:0-36553 GCA_033459285.1 Clamator glandarius
CCCAGAACCCTTCTAAAAGCACACAGACCATTCTAGAGCCTCCCAGGACCATTCTAAAAGCCCCCAGACCCTTCTAGACCCCCCAGGACATTTCTAAAAGACCCCAGACCCGTTCTAGAGCACCCCAGGACCCTTCTAAAAGACCCCAGACACTTCTAGAGCCCCCCAGGCCTCCTCTTAAGGCACCCCGTCCCTTCTAGAGCACCCCAGGACCCTTCTAAAAGTCAACAGACCTTTCTAGAGCACGCCAGGACCCGTCTAAAAGCCCCCAGACCATTCTAGAGCCCCCCCGGACCCTTCTAAAGGCCTCCAGACCCTTCTAGAGGCCCACTGGACCTTTCTGAAAGCACCCAGAACCTTCTAGAGTCCTCCAGGACCCTTCTAAAAGCACCAAGACCCTTCTAGAGCATCCCAGGACCATTCTAAAAGCCCCCAGACCCTTCTAGACCCTCCCCGGATCCTTCTAAAAGCCCCCAGACCCTTCTAGAGCCACCTAGGATCCTTCAAAAAGAACCCAGACCTTTCTAGACGGTCCCCGGATCATTCTAAAAGCCCCCAGACCCTTCTAGAGACCCCCAGGATCATTCTAAAAGCCCCCAGACCCTTCTAGAGCCCCCCAGGATCATTCCAAAAGCCCCCAGACCCTTCTAGAGCCCCCAGTACCCTTCTAAAAGCCCCTAGACCCTTCTAGAGCCCCCCAGGACCCTTCTAAATGCCCCCAGACCCTTCAAGAGGCACCCAGAACCCTTCTAAAAGCACACAGACCATTCTAGAGCCTCCCAGGACCATTCTAAAAGCCCCCAGACCCTTCTAGACCCCCCCAGGACATTTCTAAAAGACCCCAGACCCTTCTAGAGCACCCCAGGACCCTTCTAAAAGACCCCAGACAATTCTAGAGCCCCCCAGGCCTCCTCTTAAGGCACCCCGTCCCTTCTAGAGTACCCCAGGACCCTTCTAAAAGTCCCCAGACCTTTCTAGAGCACGCCAGGACCCGTCTAAAAGCCCCCACCACCATTCTAGAGCCTCCCCGGACCCTTCTAAAGGCCTCCAGACCCTTCTAGAGGCCCCCTGGACCTTTCTGAAAGCACCCAGAACCTTCTAGAGTCCTCCAGGACCCTTCTAAAAGCACCAAGACCCTTCTAGAGCATCCCAGGACCATTCTAAAAGTCCCCAGACCCTTATAGAGCCCCCCAGGATCCTTCTAAAAGCCCCCAGACTCTTCTAGATCCTCCCAGGACCCTTCTAAAAGCCCCCAGACCATTCTAGAGCCACCCAGGACCCTTCTAAAAGCCCCCAGACCCTTCTAGAGCCTCCCAGGACCATTCTAAAAGCACCCAGACCATTCTAGAGCACCCCAGGACCCTTCTAAAAGCCCCCAGACCATTCTAGAGCCTACCAGGAACTTTCTACAAGCACCCAGACCCTTCTAGAGCCCCCAAGGACCCTTCTAAAAGTCCCCAGACCCTTCTAGAGGCCCCCAGGACCCTTCTAAAAGCAACCAGACCCTTCTAGAGCCCCCCCAGGACCATTCTACAAGCAGCCAGACCCTTCTAGAGCCCCCCAGGACCCTTCTACAAGCCCCCAGACCAATCTAGATCCACCCAGGACCCTTCTAAAAGCCCCCAGACCCTTCTAGAGGCCCCCAGGACTCGTCTAAAAGCCTCTAGACCCTTCTAGAGCCCCCCAGGACCTTTCTAAAATCACCCAGACCCTTCTAGAGGCTCCCCGGTCCCTTATAAAAGCACCCAGACCCTTCTAGAGCCTCCCAGGACCCTTCTAAAAGCAACCAGACCCTTCTAGAGACCCCCAGGACCCTTCTAAAAGCCCCCAGACCCTTCTAGACACTCCCCGGATCCTTCTAAACGCCCTCAGACCCTTCTAGAGCCCCCTAGGATCCTTCAAAAAGCACCCAGACCCTTCTAGACCGTCCCCGGATCATTCTAAAAGCCCCCAGACCCTTCTAGAGCCCCCCAGGACCCTTCTAAAAGCCCCCTGACCCTTCTAGAGCCCCCTATGACCCATTTAAATGCCCCCAGACCCTTCTAGAGGCCCCCAGGACCCTTCTAAAAGCCCCCAGACCCTTCTAGACCCTCCCCGGATCCTTCTAAAAAACCCCAGACCATTCTAGAGCCTCCCGGGACAATCCTAAAGCCCTCAGACCCTTCTAGAGGACACCAGGACCCTTCTAAAAGCCCCCAGAACCTTCTAGAGCACCCCAGGACCCTTCTAAAAGCCCCAAGACCCTTCTAGAGCCCCCCAAGACCCTTCTAAAAGCACCCAGACCCTGATAGAGGCCCCCAGGACCCTTCTGAAAGCCCAAAGAACCTTCTAGAGCATCCCAGGACCCTTCTAAAAGAACCCAGACCCTTCTAGAGCTCACCAGGACCCTTCTAAAAGCCCCCAGACCATTCTAGAGACCCCCATGACCCTTCTGAAAGCCTCCAGAATCTTCTAGATCCACCCAGGACCCTTCTAAAAGCCACCAGACCCTTCTAGAGCCCCCCAGGACCATTCTAAAAGCACCCAGACCCTTCTACAGACACCCAGGACCCTTCTAAATGCCCCCAGACCCTTCTAGATAAGCCAGGACCCTTTGAAAAGCAACCAGAACCTTCTAGAGCCACCCAGGACCATTCTAAAAGCCCCCAAACCCTTCTAGAGCCTCCCAGGACCCTTCTAAAAGCACCCAGACCCTTCTAGAGAGCCCCAGGACCATTCTAAAGGCCCCCAGACTCTTCTAGACCCTCCCCGGATCATTCTAAAAGCCCTCAGACCCTTCTAGAGACCCCCAGGACCCTTCTAAAGGCACCCAGACCCTTCTAGACCCTCCCCGGATCATTCTAAAAGCCCCCAGACCCTTCTAGAGCCTCGCAGGACCCTTCTAAAAGACTCCAGACCCTTCTAGAGGCCCCCCGGACCCTTCTAAAAGTCCCCAGACCCTTCTAGATCATCCCCGGACCCCTCTGATATATCCCACACCATTCTAGAGGCCACCAGGATACTTTCAAAAGCCCCCAGACCCTTCTAGAGAAACCCAGGACCCTTCTAAAAGCCCCCAGACCATTCTAGAGCCCCCCAGGGCCCATCTAAAAGCCCCGAGACCCTTCTAGGAGAGACGGGGGTCCTTAAGAGGGGCCTTGGGGTCCTCTAGAAGGGTCTGGGGGCTTATAGAAGTGTCCTGGCGGGCTCTCGAAGGGTCTGGGTTCTTTGAGAAGGGTCTTTGGGTGGCTCTAGAAGGGTCTGGGGTATTTTGGAAGGGTCCTGGGTGCCTCAACTCAAGAAGGGTGTGGGGGCTTTTATAGGGTCCTGGGGGGCTCTAGAAGGGTCTGGGTGCTTTTAGAAGGGTCCTGGGGAGCTCTAGAAGGGTCTGGGGTCTTTTAGAAGGGTCCCGGAAGGCTGTAGAAGGGTCTGGGGGCTTTTAGAATTGTCCTGCGGGTCTCTAGAAGGGTCTGGGTCCTGTTAGAAGGGTCCTTGGGGGCTCTAGAAGGGTCTGAGTATCATTAGAGGGGCCTTGGGGGCATCTAGAAGGGTCTGGGGGATATTAGAAGGGTCCTGGAGAGCTCTAGAAGGGTCTGGGGTATTTTAGAAGGGTTCTGGGTAGCTCTAGAAGGGTCTGGGGGCTTTCAGAAGGGTCCTGGGGGGCTGTAGAAGGGTCTGGAGTCTTTTAGAAGGGTCCTGGGGGGCTCTAGAAGGGTCTGGGGGCTTTTAGATGGGTCCTGCGGGTCTCTAGAAGGGTCTGGGTGCTTTTAGAAGTGTCCTGGGGGGCTCTAGAAGGGTCAGGGGAGTTTTAGGATAGTCCTGGTGGGCTCTAGAAGGGTGTGAGGGCTTTTAGAAGGTTCCTGGTGGCATCTAGAAGGCTCTGGGGGCCTTTAGAAGGGTCCTGGGGGCCTCTAGAATTGTCTGAGGGATTTTAGAAGGGTCCTGGGAGGCTCTAGAAGGGTCTGGGTGCTTTTAGAAGGATTCGGGGAGGGTCTAGAAGGGTCTGGGGGCTTTTAGAAGGGTCTTGTGGTGCTCTAGAAGGGTCAGGGTGCTTTTAGAAGGGGCCTAGGGGGCTCTAGAAGGGTCTGGGTGCTTTTAGAAGGGTCCTGGTTGGCTCTAGAAGCGTCTGGGGGATTTTAGAAGAGTCCTGGGTAGCTCTAGAAGGGTCTGGGGGCTTTCAGAAGGGTCCTGGTGGGCTGTAGAAGGGTCTGGAGTCTTTTAGAAGGGTCCTGGGGGGCTCTAGAAGGGTCTGGGGGCATTCAGAAGGGTCCTGGGGGCCTCTAGAAAAGTCTGGAGGCTTTTAGAAGGGCCCTGGGCGGCTCTAGAAGGGTCTGGGGGCATTTAGAAGGGTCCTGGTGGGCTCTAGAAGGGTCTGGGGGTTTTCAGAAGGGTCCTGGGGGCCTCTAGAAGGGTCTGGAAGCTTTTAGAAGGGTCCTGGGCGCATCTAGAAGGGTCTGGAGTCTTTTAGAAGGGTCCTGGGAGGATCCAGATGGGTCTGGGTGCTTTTAGAAGGATCCGGAGAGGGTCTAGATTGGTCTGGGTGCATTTAGAAGGGTCCTGGGGGGCTCTACAAATGTCTGGAGGCTTTTAGAAGGGTCCAGGGGGCCTCTAGAAGGGTCTGGGGGCTTTTAGAAGAGTCCTGGGGGCCTCTAGAAGGGTCTGGCGGCTTTTAGAAGAGTCCTGGGGCCTCTAGAAGGGTCTGGGGCCTTTTAGAAGGGTCCTGGGGGGCTCTAGAAGGGTCTGGAGGCTTTTAGAAGGTTCCGGTGTGGCTCTAGAATGGTGTGGGGGCTTTTAGAAGGGTCCTGGGGGCATCTAGAAGGCTCTGGGGGCTTTTATAAGGGTCCTGGGGGGCTCTAGAAGGGTCTGGGTGCTTTTAGAAGGATCCGGGGAGGGTCTAGAAGGGTCTGGAGGCTTTTAGAAGGGTCCTGGGGGGCTCTAGAAGGGTCTGGGGGATATTAGAAGGGTCCTGGGATGGTCTAACAAGGGTCTGGGTTGTTTTAGAAGGGTCCTGCGGGTCTCTAGAAGGGTCTGGGGGCTTTTAGAAGGGTCCTGGGGGGCTCTAGAAGGGTCTGGGGACCATTAGAGGGGCCCTAGGGGCCTCTAGAAGGGTCTGGGGGCTTTTAGAAGGGTCCTGGTAGGCTGTAGAAGGGTCTGGGTGCATTTAGAAGGGTCCCGCGGGTCTCTAGAAGGGTCTGGGGGCTTTTAGAATGGTCCTTGGGGGCTCTAGAAGGGTCTGGGGACCACTAGAGGGGCCCTGGGTGCCTCTAGAAAGGTCTGGGCTATTTTAGAAGGGTCCTGGGGAGATCTAGAAGGGTCTGGGGGCTTTTAGAAGGGTCCTGGGAGACTCTAGAAGGGTCTGGGGGCATTTAGAAAGTCCTGCGTGTCTCTAGAAGGGTCTGAGGGCTTTTAGAAGGGTCCTGTGGGGCTCTAGAAGGGTCTGGCGGCTTTTAGAAGGGTCCTGGGGGGCTCTAGAAGGGTGTAAGAGCTTTTAGAATGGTCCTGGGTGCATCTAGAAATCTCTGGGTGCTTTTAGAAGGGTCCTGGTGGCCTCTAGAAGTGTCTGAGGAGTTGTAGAAGGGTCCGGGGAGGCTCTAGTAGGGTCTGGGTGCTTTTAGAAGGATCCGGTTAGGGTCTAGAAGGGTCTGGGGCTTTTAGAAGGGTCCTGTGGAGCTCTAGAAGGGTCTGGGGTCTTTTAGACGATTCCTGGGGGGCTCTAGAAGGCTCTGGGGCCTTTTAGAAGAGTCCTGGGGAGCTCTAGAAGGGTCTGGGGCTTTCAGAATGATCCTGGGGGTCGCTAGAAGTGTCTGGGTGTATTTGGAAGGGTCTTGGGGAGCTCTAGAAGGGTCTGGGGGCTTTCAGAAGGGTCTTGGGGGCATGTAGAAGGGTCTGGAGGCTTTTAGAAGGGTCCTGGAGCGCTCTAGAAGGGTCTGGGGGCATACAGAACGGTCCTGGTGGCCTCTAGAAGGGACTGGATGCTTTTAGAAGGGTCCTGGGGGGCTCTAGATGGGTCTGGGTGCATTTAGAAGGGTCCTGGGGGGATCTAGATGGGTGTGGGGGCTTTTAGAAGGATACGTGGAATTTCTAGAAGGGTCTGGGGGCTTTTAGAAGGGTCCTGGGTTGCTCTAGAAGGGTCTGGAGTCTTTTAGAAGGGTCCTGCGGGTCTCTAGAAGGATCTGGGGGCTTTTATAAGGGTCCTGGGAGGCTCTAGAATGGTCTGATGGATTTTAGAAGGGTCCTGGGAGGTTCTAGAAGGGTCTGTGTGCTTTTAGAAGGATCCGGGGAGGGTCTAGAATGGTCTGGGTGGTTTTAGAATGGTCCTGGGGGGTTCTAGAAGGGTCTGGGGGATTTTAGAAGGATCCTGGGGGGCTCTAGAAGGGTCTGAGGGATTTTAGAAGGGTCCTGGGGAGCTCTAGAAGGGTCTGGGTGCTTTTAGAAGGGCCCTGGACTTCTCTAGAAGGGTCTGGGGGCTTTTAGAAGAGTCCTGGGGGGCTCTAGAATGGTCTGGGGTCTTTTAGAAGGGTCCTGGGCGCATCTAGAAGGGTCTGGGGGCTTTCAGAAGGGTCCTGGGAGGCTCTAGAAGGGTCTGAGGGCTTTTAGAATGGTCCTGGGGGGCTCTAGAAGGGTCTGGGGGCATTTAGAAGGGTCCTGGGGGGCTCTAGAAGGGTCTGGGGTATTTTAGAAGGATCCTGGGGGCCTCTAGATAGGTCTGGGGGCATTTAGAAGGGTCCTGCGGGTCTCTAGAAGGGTCTGGGGGCTTTTAGAAGGGTCCTTGGGGCTCTAGAAGGGTCTGGGGACCATTAGAGGGGCCCTAGGGGCGTCTAGAATGGTCTGGGGGCTTTTAGAATGGTCCTTGGGGGCTCTAGAAGGGTCTGGGGACCACTAGAGGGGCCCTGGAGGCCTCTAGAAGAGTCTGGGGTATTTTAGAAGGGTCCTGGGGAGCTCTAGAAGGGTCTGGGGGCTTTTAGAAGGGTCCTGGGAAACTCTAGAAGGGTCTGGGGGCATTTAGATGGGTCCTGCGGGTCTCTAGAAGGGTCTGGGAGCTTTTAGAAGGGTCTTGGGGGGCTCTAGAATGGTCTGAGGGATTTTATAAGGGTCCTGGGAGGCTTTAGAAGGGTCTGGGTGCTTTTAGAAGGATCCAGGGAGGGTCTAGAAGGGTCTGGGTGCTTTTAGAAGGGTCCTGGGGGGCTCTAGAAGGGTCTGGGGGCTATTAGAAGGATCCAGGGATCGTCTACAAGGGTCTGGGGTCTTTTAGAAGGGTCCTGCGGGTCTCTAGAAGGGTCTGGGGGCTTTTAGAAGGGTCCTTGGGGGCTCTAGAAGGGTCTGGGGACAATTAGAGGGGCCATAGGGGCCTCTAGAAGGGTCTGGGGGATTTTAGAAGGGTTCTGGGGAGCTCTTGAAGTGTCTGGGGGCTTTTAGAATGGTCCTTGGGGGCTCTAGAAGGGTCTGGGGACTACTAGAGGGGCCCTGGGGACCTCTAGAAGGGTCTTGGGTATTTTAGACGGGTCCTGGGGAGCTCTAGAAGGGTCTGGGGGCTTTTAGAAGGGTCCTGGGGGGCTCTAGAAGGGTCTTGGGACATTTAGAAATGTCCTGGGGGGCTCTAGAAGGGTCTGGGGGATTTTAGAAGGATCCTGGGGGCCTCTAGAAAGGTCTGGGGGCATTTAGAAGGGTCCTGCGGGTCTCTAGAAGGGTCTGGGGGCTTTTAGAAGGGTCCTTGGTGCTCTAGAAGGGTCTGGGGACCATTAGAGGGGCCCTAGGGGCCTCTAGAAGGGTCTCGGGGCTTTTAGAAGGGTCCTGGGAGAATCTAGAAGGGTCTGGGTGCATTTAGAAGGGTCCTGCGTGTCTCTAGAAGCGTCTGGGGTCTTTTAGAAGGGTCCTGGGGGGTTCTAGAAGGGTCCGGCGGCTTTTAGAAGGGTCCTGCTGGGCTCTAGAAGAGTGTGAGGGCTTTTAGAATGGTCCTGGGTGCATCTAGAAGTCTCTGGGTGCTTTTAGAAGGGTCCTGGGGGCCTCTAGAATTGTCTGCGGCCTTTTTGAAGGGTCCGGGGAGGCTCTAGAAGGGTCTGGGTGCTTTTAGAAGGATTCGGGGAGGGTCTAGAAGGGTCTGGGGCTTTTAGAAGTGTCCTGTGGAGCTCTAGAAGGGTCTGGGTTCTTTTAGACTGGTACTGGGGGGCTCTAGAAGGGTCTGGGGCTTTTTAGAATAGTCCTGGGGGCCTCTAGAAGGGTCTTTGGCTTTCAGAAGGGTCCTGGGGGTCGCTAGAAGTGTTTGGGTGTATCTGGAAGGGTCCTGGGGAGCTCTAGAAGGGTCTGGGGTCTTTTAGAAGGGTCCTGGGCGCATCTAGAAGGGTCTGGGGGCTTTCAGAAGGGTCCTGGGAGGCTCTAGAAGGGTCTGAGGGCTTTTAGAATGGTCCTGGGGGGCTCTAGAAGGGTCTGGGGGCATTTAGAAGGGTCCTGGGGGGCTCTAGAAGGGTCTGGGGTATTTTAGAAGGATCCTGGGGGCCTCTAGATAGGTCTGGGGGCATTTAGAAGGGTCCTGCGGGTCTCTAGAAGGGTCTGGGGGCTTTTAGAAGGGTCCTTGGGGCTCTAGAAGGGTCTGGGGACCATTAGAGGGGCCCTAGGGGCCTCTAGAATGGTCTGGGGGCTTTTAGAATGGTCCTTGGGGGCTCTAGAAGGGTCTGGGGACCACTAGAGGGGCCCTGGAGGCCTCTAGAAGAGTCTGGGGTATTTTAGAAGGGTCCTGGGGAGCTCTAGAAGGGTCTGGGGGCTTTTAGAAGGGTCCTGGGAAACTCTAGAAGGGTCTGGGGGCATTTAGATGGGTCCTGCGGGTCTCTAGAAGGGTCTGGGAGCTTTTAGAAGGGTCTTGGGGGGCTCTAGAATGGTCTGAGGGATTTTATAAGGGTCCTGGGAGGCTTTAGAAGGGTCTGGGTGCTTTTAGAAGGATCCAGGGAGGGTCTAGAAGGGTCTGGGTGCTTTTAGAAGGGTCCTGGGGGGCTCTAGAAGGGTCTGGGGGCTATTAGAAGGATCCAGGGATCGTCTACAAGGGTCTGGGGTCTTTTAGAAGGGTCCTGCGGGTCTCTAGAAGGGTCTGGGGGCTTTTAGAAGGGTCCTTGGGGGCTCTAGAAGGGTCTGGGGACAATTAGAGGGGCCATAGGGGCCTCTAGAAGGGTCTGGGGGATTTTAGAAGGGTTCTGGGGAGCTCTTGAAGTGTCTGGGGGCTTTTAGAATGGTCCTTGGGGGCTCTAGAAGGGTCTGGGGACTACTAGAGGGGCCCTGGGGACCTCTAGAAGGGTCTTGGGTATTTTAGACGGGTCCTGGGGAGCTCTAGAAGGGTCTGGGGGCTTTTAGAAGGGTCCTGGGGGGCTCTAGAAGGGTCTTGGGACATTTAGAAATGTCCTGGGGGGCTCTAGAAGGGTCTGGGGGATTTTAGAAGGATCCTGGGGGCCTCTAGAAAGGTCTGGGGGCATTTAGAAGGGTCCTGCGGGTCTCTAGAAGGGTCTGGGGGCTTTTAGAAGGGTCCTTGGTGCTCTAGAAGGGTCTGGGGACCATTAGAGGGGCCCTAGGGGCCTCTAGAAGGGTCTCGGGGCTTTTAGAAGGGTCCTGGGAGAATCTAGAAGGGTCTGGGTGCATTTAGAAGGGTCCTGCGTGTCTCTAGAAGCGTCTGGGGTCTTTTAGAAGGGTCCTGGGGGGTTCTAGAAGGGTCTGGCGGCTTTTAGAAGGGTCCTGCTGGGCTCTAGAATAGTGTGAGGGCTTTTAGAATGGTCCTGGGTGCATCTAGAAGTCTCTGGGTGCTTTTAGAAGGGTCCTGGGGGCCTCTAGAATTGTCTGCGGCCTTTTTGAAGGGTCCGGGGAGGCTCTAGAAGGGTCTGGGTGCTTTTAGAAGGATTCGGGGAGGGTCTAGAAGGGTCTGGGGCTTTTAGAAGTGTCCTGTGGAGCTCTAGAAGGGTCTGGGTTCTTTTAGACTGGTACTGGGGGGCTCTAGAAGGGTCTGGGGCTTTTTAGAATAGTCCTGGGGGCCTCTAGAAGGGTCTTTGGCTTTCAGAAGGGTCCTGGGGGTCGCTAGAAGTGTTTGGGTGTATCTGGAAGGGTCCTGGGGAGCTCTAGAAGGGTCTGGGGGCTTTCAGAAGGGTCCTGGGGGCATGTAGAAGGGTCTGGAGGCTTTTAGAATGGTCCTGATGGGCTCTAGAATGGTCTGGGGGCATTCAGAACGGTCCTGGTGGCCTCTAGAAGGGACTGGATGCTTTTAGAAGAGTCCTGGGGGGCTCTAGATTGGTCTGGGGGCATTTAGAAGGGTCCTGGGGGGCTCTAGAAGGGTGTGGGGGCTTTTAGAAGGATACGTGGAATCTCTAGAAGGGTCTGGGGCTTTTAGAAGGGTCCTGGGGGGCTCTAGAATGGTCTGGAGTCTTTTTGAAGGGTCCTGGGTGGCTCTAGAAGGGTGTGGGGGCTTTTAGAAGGATCCGGGGAGGGTCTAGATCGGTCTGGGTGGTTTTAGAAAGGTCCTGGGCGGTTCTAGAAGGGTCTGGGGGATTTTAGAAGGGTCTGGGGGCTCTAGAAGGGTCTGAGGGATTTTAGAAGGGTCCTGGGGAGCTCTAGAAGGGTCTGGGTGCTTTTATAGGGGCCCTGGGCTTCTCTAGAAGGGTCTGGGGGCTTTTAGAGGAGTTATGGGGGGCTCTAGAATGGTCTGGGGGCTTTTAGAAGGGTCCTGGGCGGATCTAGAAGGGTCTGGGGGCTTTCAGAAGGGTCCTGCGGGCCTCTAGAAAAGTCTGGAGGCTTTTAGAAGGTCCTGGGGGGCTCTAGAAGTGTCTGGGGGCATTTATAAGGGTCCTGGGGTGCTCTAGAAGGGTCTGGGGGATTTTAGAAGGATCCTGGGGGCCTCTAGAAAGGTCTGGGGGCATATAGAAGGGTTCTTGGGGCCTCTAGAAGGGTCTGGGTCTTTTAGAAGGGTCCTGGGAGGATCCAGATGGGTCTGGGTACTTTTAGAAGGATCCGGGGAGGTTCTAGAAGGGTCTGGGGGCGTTTAGAAGGGTCCTGGGAGGCTCTACAAATGTCTGGAGGGTTTTAGAATGGTCCTGGGGGCATCTAGAAGCGTCTATGGGCTTTTAGAATGATCCGGGAGGCTCTAGAAGGGTCTGGCGGCTTTTATAAGGGTCCTGGGTTCCTCTAGAAGGGTCTGGGGGCATTTAGAATGATACGGGGAGGATCTAGAAGGGTCTGGGGGCTTTTAGAAGGGTCCTGGGGGCTCTAGAAGGGTCTGGAGTCTTTGAGAATGTCCTGGGGGGCTCTAGAAGGGTCTGGGGGCTTTTAGAAAGATCCGGGGAGGGTCTAGAAGGGTCTGGGAGGTTTTAGAAGGGTCCTGGGGTTCTCTAGAAGGGTCTGGGTGCTTTTAGACGGGCCCTGGGCTCTCTAGAAGTGTCTGGGGGCATTTAGAAGAGTCCTGGGGGGCTCTAGAATCGTCTGGGCTCTTTTAGAAGGGTCCTGGGGTGTTCTAGAAGGGTCTGGGGGATTTTAGAAGGGTCCTGCGGTCCTCTAGAATAGTCTGAATGCTTTTAGAAGGGTCCTGGGGGGCTCTACAAGGGTCTGGGGGCATTTAGAAGGGTCCTGGGGGGCTCTAGAAGGGTCTGGGGGATTTTAGAAGGGTCCTGGGGGCCTCTAGAAGGGTCTGGGTGCTTTTAGAATGGTCCTAGGTGGCTATAGAAGGGTCTGGGGGCTTTTAGAAGGGTCCTTGGGGGCTCTAGAAGGGTCTGGGGACCATTAGATGGGCACTGGGAGCCTCTAGAATGGTCTGGGTGATTTTAGAAGGGTCCTCGGGAGGTCTAGAATTGTCTGGGGGCTTTTAGAAAGGTCCTGGGAGGCTCTAGAAGGGTCTGGGGGCTTTTAGAAGTGTCCTGCGTGTCTCTAGAAGGGTCTGGGGGCTTTTAGAAGCCTTGGTTGCTCTAGAAGGGTGTGGGGACCACTAGCTGAGCCCTGGGGGCCTCTAGAGGGGTCTGGGGTATTTTAGAAGGGTCCTGGGGAGCTCTAGAAGGGTCTGGGGGCTTTTAGAAGGGTCCTGGGAGACTCTAGAAGGGTCTGTGGGCATTTAGAAGGGTCCTGCGGGTCTCTAGAAGGGTCTGGGGGCTTTTAGAAGGGTCCTGGGGGGCTCTAGAAGGGTCTGGGTGCTTTTAGAAGGGTCCTGGGGTGCTCTAGAAGGGTGTGAGGGCTTTTAGAATGGTCCTGGGGGCATCTAGAAGGCTCTGGGGGCTTTTAGAAGTGTCCTGTGGGCCTCTAGAAGTGTCTGAGGGATTTTAGAAGGGTCCTGGGAGGCTCTGGAATGGTCTGGGTGCTTTTAGAAGGATTCGGGGAGGGTCTAGAAGAGTCTGGGGGCATTTAGAAGGGTCCTGTGGGGCTCTAGAAGGGTCTGGGTGCTTTTAGAAGGGTCCTGGGGGGCTCTAGAAGGGTCTGGGTGCTTTTAGAAGGGTCCTGGGGAGCTCTAGAAGGGTCTGGGGTCTTTTAGAAGGGTCCTGGGTGGCGCTAAAAGTGTCTGGGTGCATTTAGAAGGGTCCTGGGGAGCTCTAGAAGGGTCTGGGGGCTTTCAGAAGGGTCCTGGGGGCCTCTAGAAGGGTCTGGAGGCTTTTAGAAGAGTTCTGGGGGGCTCTAGAAGGGTCTGGGGGCATTCAGAAGGGTCCTGGGGGCCTCTAGAAGGGTCTGGATGCTTTTAGAAGAGTCCTGGGGGGGTCTAGATGGGTCTGGGGACATTTAGAATGGTCCTGGGGGGCTCTAGAAGGGTCTGGATACTTTTAGAAGAGTCCTGGGGGGGTCTAGATGGGTCTGGGGGCTTTTATAAGGGTCCTGGGGAGCTCTAGAAGGGTCTTGGGTCTTTTAGAAGGGTCCTGAGGGCGCTAGAAGTGTCTGGGTGCTTTTAGAAGGGTCCTGGGTGTCTCTAGAACGTTCTGGGGGCTTTTAGAAGGGTCCTGGGGGCCTCTAGATGGGTCTGGAGGCTTTATAGAAGGGTCCTAGGGGGCTCTAGAAGGGTCTGGGGGCATTCAGAAGGGTCCTTCGGGCCTCTAGAAGGGTCTGGAATCTATTAGAAGAGTCCTGGGGGGCTCTAGATGGGTCTGGGGTCATTTAGAAAGGTCCTGGGGGGCTCTAGAAGGGTCTGGGGGCTTTCAGAAATGTCCTGGGGGCTCTAGAAGGGTCTGGGGGCTTTTAGAAGAGTCCTGGGTCATCTAGAATGGTCTGGGGGCTTTTAGAAAGGTCCTGGGAGGATCCAGATGGGTCTGGGTGGTTTTAGAAGGATCCGGGGATGGTCTAGAAGGGTCTGGGTGCTTTTAGAAGGGTCCTGGGGGGCTCTACAAATGTCTGGAGGATTTTAGAAGGATCCGGGGAGGCTCTAGAAGTGTCTGGCGGCTTTTAGAAGGGTCCTTGGGAGCTCTAGAAGGGTCTGGGTGCTTTCAGAAGGGTCCTGGGGGCCTCTAGAAGGGTCTGGGTGCTTTCAGAAAGGTCCTGGGTGGCTCTAGAAGGGTCTGGGGGCTTTTAGAAGGGTCCTGTAGGGCTGTAGAAGGGTCTGGGGGCTTTTAGATAGGTCCTGGGGGGCTCTAGAAGGGTCCGGGGGCTTTTAGAATGGTCCGTGGAGGCTCTAGAAGGGTCTTGGTCCTTTTAGAAGGGTCCTGGGGGGCTCTAGAAGGGTCTGGGGGCTATTAGAAGGATCCGGGGAGGGTCTAGAAGGCTCTGGGGGCATTTAGAAGGGTCCTTGGTGGCTCTAGAAGGGTCTGGGGACCATTAGGAGAGCCCTGGGGTCCTCTAGAAGGGTCTGGGGGATTGTAGAAGGGTCCTGAGGAGCTCTAGAAGGGTCTGGGGGCTTTTACAAGGGTCCTGGGGGAATCTAGAAGGGTCTGGGTGCTTTTAGAAGGGTCCTGCGGGTCTCTAGAAGGGTCTGGGTGCTTTTCGAAGGGCCCTGGAGGACTCTAGAAGGCTCTGGGGTCTTTGAGAAGGGTCCTAGGGAGCTCTAGAAGGGTCTGGGTGTTTTTAGAAGGGTCCTGGGTTGCTCTAGAAGGGTCTGGGAGCTTTTAGAATGGTCCTGGGAGACGCTAGAAGGGTCTGTGGGCTTTTAGAAGGGTCCTGTAGGTTCTCTAGAAGGGTCTGGGGGCTTTTAGAAGGGTCGTGCGAGGCTCTAGAAGTGTCTGGGGGCTTTTAGAATGGTCCTGGGGGGCTCTAGAAGGGTCTGGGTGCTTTTAGAAGGGTCCTGGGAGGCTCTAGAAGTGTCTGGGTGCTTTTAGAATGGTCCTGGGAGGCTCTAGAAGGGTCTGGGGGCTTTTTGAAGGGTCCAGTGGGCCTCTAGAAAGCTCTGGGTGCTTTTAGATGGGTACTGGGGGCCTCTAGAAGGGTCTAGGTGCTTTTAGAAGGGTCCTGGGTGGCTCTAGAAGGGTCTGGGGGCTTTTAGAATGGTCCTGTGGGGCAGTAGAAGGGTCTGGGGGCTTTAGATGAGTCCTGGGGGGCTCTGGAAGGGTCCGGGGGCTTTCAGAAGCGTCCGTGGAGGCTCTAGAAGGGTCTGGGGGATTTTAGAAGGGTCCTGGGGGGCTCTAGAAGGGTCTGGGTGCTATTAGAAGGATCCTGGGAGGGCCTAGAAGGGTCTGGGAGCTTTTAGAAGGGTCCTTGGGGGCTATAGAAGGGTCTGGGGACCATTAGAGGGGCACTGGGGTCCTCTAGAAGGGTCTGGGAGATTTTAGAAGGGTCCTGGGGAGCTCTAGAATTGTCTGGGGGCTTTTAGAAGGGTCCTGGAAGGCTCTAGAATGGTCTGGGGTCTTTTAGAAGGGTCCTGCGTGTCTCTAGAAGGGTCTGGAGGCTTTTAGAAGGGTCCTTGGGGGCTCTAGAATGGTCTGGGGACCATTAGAGGAGCCCTGGGGACCTCTAGAAGGGTCTCGGGGAGTTTAGAAGGGTCCTGGGCAGCTCTAGAAGGGTCTGGGGGCTTTTTGAAGGGTCCTGGTAGACTCTAGAAGGGTGTGGTGGCATTTAAAAGGGTCCTGCGGGTCTCTAGAAGGGTCTGGGGGCTTTTAGAAGGGTCCTGGGGTCCTCTAGAAGTGTCTGCGGCCTTTTAGAAGGGTCCTGGGAGGTTCTAGAATGGTCTGGGCGCTTTTAGAAGGATTCGGGGTGGGTCTAGAATGGTCTGGGGGCTGTTAGAAGTGTCCTGGGGGGCTCTAGAAGGGTCTGGGTGCTTTTAGAAGGGTCCTGGGGGGTCTAGAAGTGTCTGGGGTCTTTTAGAAGGGTCCTGGGGAGCGCTAGAAGGGTCTGGGGGCTTTTAGAAGGGTCCTGGGTGGCGCTAGAAGTGTCTGGGTGCATTTAGAAGGGTCCTGGGTTGCTCTAGAAGGGTCTGGGCGCTTTCAGAAGGGTCCTGAGGGCCTCTGGAATGGTCTGGGGTCTTTTTAGAAGAGTCCTGGGGGGCTCTAGAAGGGTCTGGGGGCATTCAGAAGGGTCCTGGGGGCCTCTAGAAGGGACTGGAGGCTTTTAGAAGAGTCCTGGGGTGCTCTAGATGGGTCTGGGGGCATTTAGAAGCGTCCTGGGGGGCTCTGGAAGGGTCTGGGGGAGTTTAGAATGGTCCTGGGGAGCTCTAGAAAGGTCTGGGTGCTTTTAGAAGGGTCCTGGTAGACTCTAGAAGGGTCTGAGTGCTATTAGAAGGGTCCTGCGGGTCTCTAGAAGGGTCTGGGGGCTTTTAGAAGGTTCCTGGGGGGCTCTAGAAGGGTTGAGGTCTTTTAGAATTGTCCTGGGGGCATCTTGAAGGCTCTGGGGTATATTAGAAGGGTCCTGGGGGCCTCTAGAAGTGTCTGAGGGATTTTAAAAGGGTCCTGGGAGGCTCTAGAAGGGTCTGGTTACTTTTAGAAGTGTCCGTGGAGGCTCTAGAAGGGTCTGGGGCCTTTTAGAAGGGTCCTGGGGGGCTCTAGAAGGGTCTGGGTGCTATTAGAAGGATCCGGGGAGGGTCTAGAAAGCTCTGGGGGCTTTTAGAAGGGTCCTTGGGGGCTCTAGAAGGGTCTGGGGACCATTAGAGGAGCCCTGGCGTCCTCTAGAAGGGTCTGGGGGATTTTAGAAGGGTCCTGGGGAGCTCTAGAAGGGTCTGGAGTCTTTTAGAAGGGTCCTGGGGGAATATAGAAGGGTCTGGGGGCTTTTAGAAGGGTCCTGCGGGTCTCTAGAAGGGTCTGGGTGCTTTTAGAAGGGTCCTGGAGGAATCTAGAAGGGTCTAGGGTCTTTGAGAAGGGTCCTAGGGGGCTCTAGAAGGGTCTGGGTGCTTTTAGAAGTGTCCTGGGGGGCTCTAGAAGGGTCTGGGGGCTTTTAGAAGGGTCCTGGGAGACTCTGGAAAGGTCTGAGGGCTTCTAGAAGGGTCCTGTAGGGTCTATAGAAGGGTATGGGTGCTTTTAGAAGGGTCCTGTGGGGCTCTAGAAGGGTCTGGGGGCATTTAGAAAGGTCCTGGGGGGCTCTAGAAGGGTCTGGGTGCTTTTAGAAGGGTCCTGGGAGGATCTAGAAGGGTCTGGTTGCTTTTAGAATGGCCCTGGGAGGCTCTAGAAGGGTCTGGGGGCTTTTTGAAGGGTCCAGGGGGCCTCTAGAAAGGTCTGGGTGCTTTTAGAAGGGTCCTGCGTGGCTCTAGAAGGGTCTGGGGTCTATTAGAAGGATCCGGGGAGGGTCTAAATGGCTCTGGGACCTTTTAGAAGGGTCCTTGGGGGCTCTTGAAGGGTCTGGGGAACATTAGAGAAGCCCTGATGGCCTCTAGAAGGGTCTGGGGGATTTTAGAAGGGTCCTGGGGATCTCTAGAAGTGTCTGGGGGCTTTTAGAAGGGTCCTGGGAGAATCTAGAAGGGTCTGGGGGCTTTTAGAAGGGTCCTGCGGGTCTCTAGAAGGGTCTGGGGGCTTTTAGAAGGGTCCTGGGGGGATCTAGAATGGTCTGGGTGCTCTTAGAAGGGTCCTGGGGGCCTCTAGAAATGTCTGCGGGATATTAGAAGGGTCCTGGGAGGCTCTAGAAGGGTCTGGGTGTTTTAGAAGGATTCGGGGAGGGTCTAGAAGGGTCTGGGGGCTTTTAGAAGGGTCCTGTGGTGATCTAGAAGCGTCTGGGTTCTTTTAGAAGGGTCCTGGGGGGCTCTAGAAGGGTCTGGGTGCTTTTAGAAGGGTCCTGGGGGTGTTTAGAAGGGTCTGGGGTCTTTTAGAATGGTCCTGCGGGGCTCTAGAATGCTCTGGGGGCTTTTAGAAGAGTCCTGGGTGGCTTTAGAAGAGTGTGAGTGCTTTTAGAAGGGTCCTGGGGGCATCTAGATGGCTCTGGGGACTTTTAGAAGGGTCCTGGGGGCCTCTAGATGGGTCTGATTATTTTTAGAAGGGTCCTGGGAGGCTCTAGAAGTGTCTGGGTGATTTTAGAAGGGCCCTGGGTGGCTCTAGAATGGTCTGGTTGCTTTTAGAAGGGTCCTGGTGGGCGCTAGAAGGGTCTGGGTGCTTTTAGAAATGTCCTGGGTGGCTCTAGAATGGTCTGGGGGCATTTATAAGGGTCCTGGGGGGCTCTAGAAGGGTCTGGGGGCTTTTAGAAGGATCTTGGGGGCCTCTAGAAGGGTCTGGGAGCTTTTAGAAGGGTTCTGGGTGGCTCTAGAATGGTCTGGGGGCTTTTAGAAGCGTCCTGGGGGGCTCTAGAAGGGTGTGGTTGCTTTTAGAAGGGTCCTGGGGGCATCTACAAGGCTCTGGGGGCTTTCAGAAGGGTCCTGGGGGCTTCTAGAAGGGTCTGAAGGATTTTAGAAGGGTCCTGGGAGGCTGTAGAAGGGTCTGGGTGCTTTTTGAATGATCCGGGGAGGGTGTAGAAGGGTCTGGGTTCTTTTAGAAGGGTCCTGGGGGGCTCTAGAAGGGTCTGGGTGCTTTCAGAAGGGTCCTGTGTGGCTGTAGAAGGGTCTGGGGGCTTTTAGATGGGTCCTGGGGGGCTCTAGAAGGGTCCGGGGGCTTTTAGAAGGGTCCGTAGAGGCTCTAGAAGGGTTCGGAGGTCTTGTAGAAGGGTCCTGGGGGGCTCTATAAGGGTCTGGGTGCTATTAGAAGGATCCAGGGAGGGTCTAGAAGGCTCTGGGGGCTTTTAGAAGGGTCCTTGGGGGCTCTAGATGGGTCTGGGGAACATTAGAGGGGCACTGGGGTCCTCTAGAAGGGTCTGGGGGATTTTAGAAGGGTCCTGGGGAGCTCTAGAATTGTCTGGGGGCTTTTAGAAGGGTCCTGCGTGTCTCTAGAAGGGTCTGAGTGCTTTTAGAAGGATTCGGGGAGGGTCTAGAAGGGTCTGGTGGCTTTTAGAAGGGTCCTGTGGGGCTCTCGAAGGGTCTGGGTGCTTTTAGAAGGGTCCTGGGGGGCTCTAGAATGGTCTGGGGGCTTTTAGAAGGGTCCTGGGGAGCTCTAGATGGGTCTGGGGGCTTTTAGAAGGGTCCTCTAGAAATGTCTGGGTGCATTTAGTAGGGTCCTGGGGAGCTCTAGAAGGGTCTGGAGGCTTTTAGAAGGGTCCTGGGGGGTCTAGAAGGGTCTGGGGGCATTCAGAAGGGTCCTGGGGGCCACTAGAAGGGTCTGGAGGGTTTTAGAAGAGTCCTGGTGGGCTCTAGATGGGTCTGGGTGCTTTTAAAATGATCCGGGGATGGTCTAGAAGGGTCTGGGTGCTTTCAGAAGGGTCCTGGGTGCATCTAGAAGGATCTGGGTGCTTTTAGAAGGGACCTGGGTGGCTCTAGAAGGGTCTGGGGGCTTTTAGAATGGGTTCTGTGGGGATGTAGAAGGGTCTGGGTGCTTTTAGATGGGTCCTGGGGGGCTCTAGAAGGGTCTGGGGACCATTAGAGGGGCCCTGGGGGCCTCTAGAAAGGTCTGGGGGATTTTAGAAGGGTCCTGGGGAGCTCTAGAAGTGTCTGGAGGCTTTTAGAAGGGTCCCGGGGGGCTCTAGAAGGGTGTTAGGGCTTTTAGAAGCGTCCTGGGGGCATCTAGAAGGCTCTGGGGGCTATTAGAAGGGTCCTGGTGGGCTCTAGAAGGGTCTGGGGGCTTTTAGAATGGTCTTGGTGGGCACTAGAAGGATCTGGGGACAGTTAGGAGGGTCCTGAGGGGATGTTGAATGGTCTGAGTGCTTTTAGATGGTTCCTGTAGGGCTAAAAAAGGTTCCTAACCCTATCCCTAACCCTAACTCTTACTCTAACTCTAACCCTAACTCTAACACAAACCCAAACCCTAACCCTAACCCTAACCCTAACCCTAACCCTAACTCTAACCCTAACTCTAACCCTAACCCTAACCCTAACCCTAACCCTAACCCTACCTAACCCTAACCCTAACCCTAACCCTAACCCTAACCCTAACCCTAACCCTAACCCTAACCCTAACCCTAACCCTAACTCTAACCCTAACCCTAACCCTAACCCTAACCCTAACCCTGCCTCTAACCCCTAGAAGTATCTGGGGGCTTTTAGAAGAGTCCTTGAAGGATCTAGGAGGGTCTAGGGTCTCTAAAAAGGTTCCTAAGGGGCTCCGGAAGGGTTTGGGGTCTTTTAGAAGGGTCCTCGGTGGCTCTAGAAGGGTCTAGGGTATTGTAGAAGGGTCCTAAGGGGGTTTAGTAGGGCCTGGGGGGCTTTATAAGATTTTGGGGGCCTTTATAAGGTTTTGGGGGGCTCTAGAAAGTCCGGGGGCTTTGAGAAGCACACTGGGGGCTCTAAAAGTGTCTGGGTGCTTTTAGAAGGTTCCTGGGGGGCTCTAGAAGGGTCTGGGTGCTTCTAGAGCAAAAATTTTAATTTTGCACATTTGGGGAATTCGCAGGGCTCAGCACACCCGGAGTGCAAAGGATGAGCCTGGCCTGGGAAAAGCACCTGCTTGATCAGGGTGTCTCCCCTGCCAGTTAAGTACAAAGGACCCAGACCATTCTAGAGCCCCCAAGGAACCTTCCAAAAGCCCCCAGACCCTTCTGGAGACGTTCAGGTTCCTTTGAAAAGGCCCCAGACCTTTCTAGAGCCTCCCAAGACCCTTCTAAAAGCCCCCAGACCCTTCTAGACCCTCACCGGATCCTTCTAAAAGCCCCGAGACCCTTCTAGAGGATCCCAGGACCCTTCTAAAAGCCCCCAGACCCTTCTAGAGCCCCCCAGGACCCTTCTAAAAGCCCCCAGACCCTTCTAGAGGACCCAGGGCCCCTCTTAAGCCACCCCGTCCCTTATAGAGCCCCCCAGGACCCTTCTAAAAGACCCCAGACCATTCTAGAGCACCCCAGGACACTTCTAAAAGCCCCCAGACCCTTCTAGAGCCCCCCAGGACCCTTCTCAAAACTTCCAGACCCTTCTAGAGCCCCCCAGGACCCTTCTAAAAGCCCCCAGACCCTTCTAGAGCACCCCAGGACCCTTCTAAAAGCCCCCAGACCATTCTAGAGCCCCCCCGGACCCTTCTAAAAGCCCCTAGAACCTTCTAGAGGCCCCCAGGACCCTTCTGAAAGCCCCCAGAACCTTCTAGACCGCCACAGGACCCTTCTAAAAGCACCCAGACCATTCTTGAGCCCCCCAGGACCGTTCTAAAAGCACCCAGACCCTTCTAGAGACCCCCAGGACCATTCTGAAAGCCCCCAGAACCTCCTAGAGCCACCCAGGACCCTTCTAAAAGACCCCAGACCATTCTAGCCCCCCCCAGGACCCTTCTACAAGCCCCCAGGACCCTTCTAATAGCCCCCAGACTTGTCTAGAGGCCACCAGGACCCTTCTAAAAGTCCCCAGACCCTTCTAGAGCCCCCCCGGACCCTTGTAAAAGCCACCAGACACTTCTAGAGGCCCCCAGGACCCTTATAAAAGCACCCAGACCCTTCCAGAGCCTCCCAGGACCCTTCTGAACGCCCCCAGACCCTTCTAGAGGCACCCAGGACCCTTCTAAAAGCCTCTAGACCCTTCTAGAGCCCCCCAGGACCCTTCTAAAAGCACCCAGACCCTTCTAGAGCCTCCCAGGACCATTCTAAATGCCCCCAGACCCTTCAAAACACCCCAGGACACTTCTAAAAGACCCCAGACCATTCTAGAGCACCCTAGGATCCTTCAAAAAGCATAAAGACCCTTCTAGACCGTCCCCGGATCATTCTAAAAGGCCCCAGACCCTTCTAGAGCCCCCCAGGATCATTCTAAAAGCCCTCAGACCCTTCTAGAGCCCACTAGGACCCATCTAAAAGACCCCAGACCATTCTAGAGCCCCCCAGGACACATCTAAAAGCCCCCAGACCCTTCTAGAGCCCCCCAGGACCATTCTAAAAGACCCCAGACCCTTCTAGAGGCCCCCAGGACCCTTCTAAAACTCCCGAGACCCTTCTAGAGGCAACCAGGACCCTTCAAAAAGCACCCAGACCTTTCTAGACCGTCCCCGGATCCTTCTAAAAGCCCCCATACCCTTCTAGATCCTCCCAGGACCCTTCTAAAAGCCCCCAGACCCTTCTAGAGCCCCCCAGGACCCTTCTAAAAGCCCCCAGACCCTTCTAGAGCCCCCCAGGACCCATCTAAAAGGCCGCAGAAACTTCTAGACCCTCTCCGGATAATTCTAAAAGCCCCCAGACACTTCTAGAGATCCCCAGGACCATTCTAAAAGGCCCCAGACCCTTCTATAGCACCCCAGGACCCTTCTAAAAGACCCCAGACCATTCTAGAGCCCCCCAGGGCCCCTCTTAAGGCACCCCGTCCCTTCTAGAGCAGCCCAGGACCCTTCTAAAAGTCCCCAGACCCTTCCAGATCAACCCAAGACCCTTCTAAAAGCCCCCATACCCTTCTAGAGCCCCCCTGGACCCTTCTAAAAGCCCCTAGACCCTTCTAGAGGCCCCCAGGACCCTTCTGAAAGCCCCCAGAACCTTCTAGAGCTTCACAGGACCCTTCTAAAAGCACCCAGACACTTCTACAGACCCCGAGGACCCAATAAAAGCCTACAGACCCTTCTAGAGACCCCCAGGACACTTCTAAAAGCCCCCAGACCCTTCTAGTGCCCCACAGGACCCTTCTAAAAGCACCCAGACCCTTCTAGAGCCCCCCAGGACCATTCTAAAAGCCCCCAGACCATTCTAGACCCTCCCCGGATCCTTCTAAAAGCCCCCAGACCCTTCTAGAGCATCCCAGGACCCTTCTAAAAGCCCCCCGACCCTTCTAGAGGACCCCAGGACCATTCTAAAAGCACCCAGACCCTTTTAGAGCCCCCCGGTACCCTTCTAAAAGCACCCAGACCCTTCTAGAGTCCCCCAGGACCCTTCTGAAAGCCCCCAGACCCTTCTACAGACCCCCAGGACCCTATAAAAGCCCCCAGACTCTTCTAGAGCACCCCAGGACCCTTCTAAAAGCACCCAGACCCTTCTAGAGCCCCCCCGGACCCATTTAAAATCCTCCAGACCCTTATACAGCCCCCCAGGACCCTTCTAAAAGACACCAGACACTTTTAGAGGCCCCAGGGCCCCTCTTAAGCCCCCCCGTACCTTCTAGAGCACACTAGGACCCTTCTAAAAGCCCCCAGACCCTTCTAGAGCACCCCAGGACCCTTCTAAAAGCCCCCAGACCCTTCTAGAGCTCCCCCGGACCCTTATAAAAGCCCCTAGACCCTTCTAGAGGCACCCACGACCCTTCTGAAAGCCCCCAGATCCTTCTAGAGCCCCACAGGACCCTTCTAAAAGCACCCAGACCCTTCTACAGACCCCAGGACAGTATAAAAGACCCCAGACCCTTCTAGAGCCACCCAGGACCCTTCTAAAAGCCCCCAGACCCTTCTAGATCCCCCAGGACGCTTCTAAAAACTTCCAAACCCTTCTAGAGCCCCCCAGGACCCTTCTAAAAGCCCCCAGACCCTTCTAGAGGCCCCAGGGCCCTTCTTAAGCCCCCCCGTCCCTTCTAGAGCACACCAGGACCCGTCTAAAAGCCTCTAGACCCTTCTAGAGCACTCCAGGACCTTTCCAAAAGCACCCAGACCCTTCTAGAGGCTCCCCGGACCCTTATAAAAGCACCCAGACCCTTCCAGAGCCTCCCAGGACCCTTCTAAAAGCCACCAGACCCTTCTAGAGACCCCCAGGACCCTTCTAAAAGCACCCAGACCCTTCTAGACCCTCCCCGGATCATTCTAAAAGACCCCAGACCCTTCTAGAGCCCCCTAGGATCCTTCAAAAAGCACCCAGACCCTTCTAGACCGTCCCTGGATCATTCTAAAAGCCCCCAGACCCTTCTAGAGCCCCCCAGGATCATTCTAAAAGCCCCCTGACCCTTCTAGAGCCCCCTAGGACCCATCTAAAAGCACCCAGACCCTTCTAGAGACCCCCAGGACCCTTCTAAAAGCCCCCAGACCGTTCTAGACCCCCCCAGGACCCTTCTACAAGCACCCAGACCCTTCTAGAGCCCCCCAGGACCCTTCTAATAGCCCCCAGAACCGTCTAGGGGCCGCCAGGACCCTTCTAAAAGTCCCCAGACCCTTCTAGAGCACCCCAGGACCCTTGTAAAAGCCCCCAGACCCTTCTAGAGGCCCCCAGGACCCTTATAAAGCACCCAGACCCTTTCAGAGCCTCACATTTCCCTTCTAAACGCCCCCAGACCCTTCTAGAGGCCCCCAGGACCCTTCTAAAAGCCCCCAGACCCTTCTAGAGCCCCCCAGGACCCTTCTAAAAGCCCCCAGACCCTTCTAGAGCCTCCCAGGACCATTCTAAAAGCCCCTAGACCCTTCTAGAGCACCCCAGGACCCTTCTAAAAGAATCCAGACCCTTCTAGAGCCGCCTAGGATCTTTCAAAAAGCATAAAGACCCTTCTAGACCGTCCCCGGATCATTCTAAAACCCAGACCCTTCTAGAGCCCCTCAGGACCCTTCTAAATGCCCCAAGACCCTTCTAGAGCACACCAGGACCCATCTAAAAGCCCCCAGATCCTTCTAGAGCACCCCAGGACCCTTCTAAAAGCCCCCAGACAATTCTAGAGCCCCCCAGGACCATTCTAAAAGCTCCCAGACCCTTCTAGAGGCTCCCAGGACCCTTCTAAAAGAACCCAGACCCTTCTACAGCCCCCCAGGACCCTTCTACAAGCCCCCAGACCCTTCTAGAGCCACCCAGACCCTTCTAAAAGCACCCAGACCCTTCTAGAGGCCCCCAGGACACGTCTAAAAGCCTCTAGACCCTTCTAGAGGCCCCCAGGACCTTTCTAAAATCACCCAGACCCTTCTAGAGGCTCCCCGGACCCTTATAAATGCACCCCGACCCTTCTAGAGCCTCCCAGTACCCTTCTAAAAGCAACCAGACCCTTCTAGAGAACCCCAGGACCCTTCTAAAATCCCCCAGACCCATCTAGACCCTCCCCGGATCCTTCTAAAAGCACCCAGACCCTTCTAGAGACCCCTAGGATCCTTCAAAAAGCACCCAGACCTTTCTAGACCGTCCCCGGATCATTCTAAAAGCCCCCAGACCCTTCTAGAGCCCCCCAGGATCATTCTAAAAGCCCCCAGACCCTTCTAGAGCCCCCTAGGACCCATCTAAATGCCCCCAGACCCTTCTAGAGGCCCCTAGGACCCTTCTAAAAGCCCCCAGACCCTTCTAGACCCTCCCCGGATCCTTCGAAAAGCCCCCAGACCCTTCTAGAACCCCCAGGATCATTCTAAAAGCCCCCAGACCCTTCTAGAGCCCCCCAGTACCCTTCTAAAAGTCCCTAGACCCTTCTAGAGTCCCGCAGGACCCTTCTAAATGCCCCCAGACCCTTCAAGAGGCAACAAGGGCCCCTCTTAAGGAACCCAGTCCCTTCTAGAGCCCCCCCGGACCCTTCTAAAAGACCCCAGACCCTTCTAGATGACCCCAGGACCCTTCTGAAAGCTAGCAGAACATTCTAGAGTCACCCAGGACCCTTCTAAAGGCACCCAGACCCTTCTAGAGCCCCCCAGGACCCTTCTAAAAGCCCCCAGACCCTTCTAGAGACCCCCAGGACCCTTCTGAAAGCCCCCAGAACATTCTAGACCCCTCCAGGACCCTTCTAAAAGCACCCAGACCCTTCTAGAGCATCCGAGGACCCTTCTAAAATTCCCCAGACCCTTCTAGAGCACCCCAGGACACTTCTAAAAGCACCCAGACCCTTCTAGAGCCCCCCCGAACCCTTCTAAAAGCCCCCAGACCCTTCTAGAGCCACCCAGGACCCTTCTAAAAGCACCCAGAACCTTCTAGAGCCCCCCAAGACCCTTCTACAAGCCCCAAGACCCTTCTAGAGCATCCCAGGACCCTTCTAAAAGCACCCAGACCCATCTAGAGCCTCCCAGGACCCTTCCATAAGCCCCCAGACCCTTCTAGAGGCCCCCAGGACCCTTATAAAAGCACCCAGAACCTTCCAGAGCCTCCCAGGACCCTTCTACAAGCCCCCAGACCCTTCTAGAGCCCCCCAGGACCCTTCTAATAGCCCCCAGACACGTCTAGATGCCACCAGGACCCTTCTAAAAGTCCCCAGATTCTTCTAGAGCCCCCCCGGACCATTATAAAAGCCCCCAGACCCTTCTAGAGGCCCCCAGGACCCTTATAAATGCACCCAGACCCTTCCAGAGCCTCACAGGTCCTTTCTAAACGCCCCCAGACCCATCTAGAGGCACCCAGGACCCTTCTAAAAGCCTCTAGACCCTTCTAGAGCCTCCCAGGACCCTTCTAAAAGCCCCCAGACCCTTCTAGAGCCTCCCCTGACCATTCTAAAAGCCCCCAGACCCTTCTAGAGCCCCCCAGGATCATTCTAAAAGCTCCCAGACCCTTCTAGATGCCCCCAGGTCCCTTCTAAAAGCCCCCAGACCCTTCTAGAGCCCCCCAGGACCCTTCTAAAAGCTCCCAGACCCTTCTAGATGCCCCCAGGACCCTTCTAAAAGCCCCCAGACCCTTCTAGAGATCCCCGGACCATTCTACAAGCCCCCAGACCCTTCTAGATAAAACCAGGACCCTTCTAAAAGCACCCAGACCCTTCTAGAGGACCCCAGGACCCGTCTAAAAGCCTCTAGACCCTTCTAGAGCCCCCCAGGACCTTTCTAAAAGCACCCAGACCCTTCTAGAGGCTCCAAGACCCTTCTAAAAGCAAGCAGACCCTTCTAGAGAACCCCAGGACCCTTCTAAAAGCCCCCAGACCCTTCTAGAGAATCCGAGGACCCTTCTAAAATTCCCCAGACCCTTCTAGAGCCCCCCCCGGACCATTCTAAAAGCCCCCAGACCCTTCTAGAGCCCCCCAGGACCTTTCTAAAATCACCCAGACCCTTCTAGAGGCTCCCCGGACCCTTATAAAAGCACCCAGACCCTTCTAGAGCCTCCCAGTACCCTTCTAAAAGCAACCAGACCCTTCTAGAGAACCCCAGGACCCTTCTAAAAGCAACCAGACCCTTCTAGACCCTCCCCGGATCCTTCTAAAAGCCCCCAGACCCTTCTATAGCTCCCTAGGATCCTTCAAAAAGCACCCAGACCTTTCTAGACCGTCCCCGGATAATTCTAAAAGCCCCCAGACCCTTCTAGACCCCCCTAGGACCCATCTAAAAGCCCCCAGACCCTTCTAGAGGCCCCTAGGACCATTCTAAAAGCCCCCAGACCCTTCTAGAGACTCCCAGGACCCTTCTAAAAGCCCCCAGACCCTTCTAGATCCTCCCATTACCTTTCTAAAAGACCCCAGAACCTTCTAGAGCCTCCCAGGACCCTTCTAAAAGCCCCCGGACCATTCTAGAGCACCCCAGGACCCTTCTAAAAGCCCCCAGACCCTTCTAGAGGAACCCAGGACCCTTCTGAAAGCCAGCAGAACATTCTAGAGTCACCCAGGACCCTTCTAAAGGCACCCAGACCCTTCTAGAGCCCCCCAGGACCCTTCTAAAAGCTCCCAGACCCTTCTATAGACCCCCAGGACCCTTCTGAAAGCCCCCAGAACCATCTAGAGCCCTCCAGGACCCTTCTAAAAGCCCCCAGACCCTTCTAGAGAATCCGAGGACCCTTCTAAAATTCCCCAGACCCTTCTAGAGCCCCCCCGGACCCTTCTAAAAGCCCCCAGACCCTTCTAGAGCCACATAGGACCCTTCTAAAAGTCCCCAGATTCTTCTAGATCCCCCCCGGACCCTTGTAAATGCCCCCAGACCCTTCTAGAGGCCCCCAGGACCCTTATAAAAGCACCCAGACCCTTCCAGAGCCTAACAGGACCCTTCTACAAGCCCCCAGACCTTTCTAGAGCCCCCCAGGACCCTTCTAATAGCCCACAGACACGTCTAGATGCCACCAGGACCCTTCTAAAAGTCCCCAGATTCTTCTAGAGCCCCAACGGACCCTTATAAAAGCACCCAGACCCTTCTAGAGACTCCCAGGACCCTTCTAAAAGCCCCCAGACCCTTCTAGATCCTCCCATTACCTTTCTAAAAGACCCCAGAACATTCTAGAGCCCCCCAGGACCCTTCTAAAAGCCCCCAGACCCTTCTAGAGCACCCCAGGACCCTTCTAAAAGCCCTCAGACCCTTCTTGAGCCCCCCAGGACCCTTCTAAAAGTCTCCAGACCCTTCTAGCATCACCCAGGACCCTTCTACAAGCCCCCAGACCCTTCTAGAGATCCCCGGACCCTTCTACAAGCCCCCAGACCATTCTAGATCCAACCAGGACCCTTCTAAAAGCACCCAGACCCTTCTAGAGGACCCCAGGACCCGTCTAAAAGCCTCTAGACCCTTCTAGAGCCCCCCCGGACCTTTCTAAAAGCACCCAGACCCTTCTAGAGGCTCCCAGTACCCTTCTAAAAGCAACCAGACCCTTCTAGAGAACCCCAGGACCCTTCTAAAAGCCCCCAGACCCTTCTAGAGCCCCCCAATATCATTCCAAAAGCCCCCAGACCCTTCTAGAGCCCCCTAGGACCCATCTAAAAGCCCCCAGACCCTTCTAGAGGCCCCTAGGACACTTCTAAAAGCCCACAGACCCTTCTAGACCCTCCCCGGATCCTTCGAAAAGACCCCAGACCCTTCTAGAGCCACCTAGGATCATTCTAAAAGCCCCCAGACCCTTCTAGAGCCCCCAAGTACCCTTCTAAAAGCCCCTAGACCCTTCTAGAGCCCCCCAGGACCCTTCTAAATGCCCCCAGACCCTTCAAGAGGCACCCAGGGCCCCTCTTAATGAACCCCGTCCCTTCTAGAGCACCCCAGGACCCTTCTAAAAGTACCCAGGCCCTTCTAGAGTACCCCAGGACCATTCTAAAAGCCCCCAGACCCTTCTAGAGCCCCCCCGGACCCTTCTAAAAGACCCCAGACCCTTCTAGAGGACCCCAGGACCCTTCTGAAAGCCAGCAGAACATTCTAGAGTCACCCAGGACCCTTCTAAAGGCACCGAGACCCTTCTAGAGCCCCCCAGAACCCTTCTAAAAGCGCCCAGACCCTTCTAGAGACTCCCAGGACCCTTCTGAAAGCCCCCAGAACCTTCTAGAGCCCTCCAGGACCCTTCTAAAAGCACCCAGACCCTTCTAGAGCATCCGAGGACCCTTCTAAAATTCCCCAGACACTTCTAGAGCACCCCAGGACACTTCTAAAAGCCCCCAGACCCTTCTAGAGCCCCACCGGACCCTTCTAAAAGCCCCCAGACCCTTCTAGAGGCACCCAGGACCCTTCTAAAAGCACCCAGAACCTTCTAGAGCCCCCCAGGACCCATCTACAAGCACCCAGACCCATCTAGATCCTCCCAGGACCTTTCTAAAAGCCCCCAGACCCTTCTAGAGCCTCCCAGGATCCTTCTAAAAGCCCCCAGACCATTCTAGAGCACCCCAGGACCCTTCTAAAAGCCCCCAGACCCTTCTAGAGCCACCCAGGACCCTTCTAAAAGCCCCCAGACCCTTCTAGAGGACCCCAGGACCCTTCTGAAAGCCAGCAGAACATTCTAGAGTCACCCAGGACCATTCTAAAGGCACCCAGACCCTTCTAGAGCCCCCCAGGACCCTTCTGAAAGCCCCCAGAACCTTCTAGAGCCATCCAGGACCCTTCTAAAAGCCCCCAGACCCTTCTAGAGAATCCGAGGGCCCTTCTAAAGTTCCCCAGACCCTTCTAGAGCTCCCCCGGACCCTTCTAAAAGCCCCCAGACCCTTCTAGTGGCCCCTAGGACCCTTCTAAAACCCCCCAGAACCCTTTAGAGCCACCCAGGACTCTTCTAAAAGCCCCCAGACCCTTCTAGAGCCTCCCAGGACCCTTCTAAAAGCACCCAGACACTTCTAGAGCACCCCAATACCATTCTAAAGGCCCCCAGACCTTTCTAGACCCTCCCCGGATCATTCTAAAAGCCCCCAGACCCTTCAAGAGCCCCCCAGGATTATTCTAAAAGCCCCCAGACCCTTTTAGAGCCCCCTAGGACCCATGTAAAAGCCCCCAGACCCTTCTAGAGGCCCCTAGGACCCTTCTAAAAGACCCCAGACCCTTCTAGACCCTCCCCGGATCCTTCGAAAAGACCCCAGACCCTTCTAGAGCCCCCCAGGATCATTCTAAAAGCCCCCAGACCCTTCTAGAGCACCCCAGGATCATTCTAAAAGACCCCAGACCATTCTAGAGCCCCCTAGGACCCTTCTAAAGGCCCCCAGACCCTTCTAGAGCCTCCCCGGATCATTCTAAAAGCCCCCAGACCCTTGTAGAGCCTCCGAGGACCCTTCTAATAGCCCCCCGACGTTTCTAGACCCTCCCCGGATTATTCTAAAAGCCCCCAGACCCTTCTAGAGCCCCCCAAGACCCTTCTAAAAGCCTCCAGACCCTTCTAGACCCCCCCCGAACCACTCTAATAGTTCTCAGACCCTTCTAGAGGCCCCAGGACCCTTCTATAAGTCCCCAGACCCTTCTAGAGAACCCCAGGAACATTCTAAAAGCCCCCAGACCATTCTAGAGCCTCCCAGGACCATTCTAAAAACCCCCAGACCCTTCTAGAGCCCCCCCGGACCACTCTAATAGATCCCAGACCCTTCTAGAGGCCCCCAGGATACTTCTAAATGCCCCCAGACCCTTCTAGAGAACCCCGGGACCCTTCTAAAAGCCCCCAGACCCCTCTAGAGCCCCCCAGGACCCTTCTAAAAGCCCCCAGAACCTTCTAGACCCTCCCCGGATCATTCTAAAAGCCCCCAGACCCTTCTAGAGACCCCCATGACCCTTCTAAAAGCACTCAGACCCTTCTAGAGGGCCCCAGGACCCTTCTAAAAGCACCCAGACCCTTCTAGAGCCTCCCAGGACCATTCTAAAAGCCCCCAGACCCTTCTAGACGCCCCCAGGACCCTTCTAAAAGCCCCCAGACCCTTCTAGAGCCCCCCAGGACCCTTCTGAAAGGCCGCAGACACATCTAGACACTCCCCGGATCTTTCTAAAAGACCCCAGACACTTCTAGAGATCCCCAGGAGCATTCTAAAAGCACCCAGACCCTTCTAGAGCACTCCAGGACCCTTCTAAAAGCCCCCAGACCCTTCTAGAGCCCCCCAGGGCCCCTCTTAAGGCACCTCGTCCCTTCTAGGACACCCCAGGACCCTTCTTAAAGTCCCCAGACCCTTCTAGAGCACCCCAGGACCCTTCTAAAAGCCCCCAGACCCTTCTAGAGCACCCCCGGACCCTTCTAAAAGCCTCCAGACCCTTCTAGAGGACCCCTGGACACTTCTGAAAGCCCCCAGAACCTTCTAGAGCATCCCAGGACAGTTCTAAAAGCCCCCAGACCCTTCTAGAGCATCCCAGGACAGTTCTAAAAGCCCCCAGACCCTTCTAGAGCCTCCCAGGACCCTTCTAAAAGCTCCCAGACCCTTCTAGAAACCCCCAGGACCCTTCTAAAAGCCCCCAGACCCTTCTAGAGCCACCCAGGACGCTTCTAAAAGCCCCCAGACCCTTCTAGAGCACCCCAGAACCCTTCTAAAAGCTCCCAGAGCTTTCTAGATGCCACCAGGACCCTTCTAAAAGCCCCCAGACCCTTCTAGAGCCCCCCAGGACCATTCTACAAGCCCCCAGACCCTTCTAGAGCCACCCAGGACCCTTCTAAAAGCACCCAGACCCTTCTAGAGGCCCCCAGGACCTTTCTAAAAGCACCCAGACCCTTCTAGAGGTTCCCCGGACCCTTATAAAAGCACCCCGACCCTTCTAGAGCCTCCCAGTACCCTTCTAAAAGCAACCAGACCCTTCTAGAGAACCCCAGGACCCTTCTAAAAGACCCCAGACCCTTCTAGACGCCCCCAGGACCCTTCTAAAAGCCCCCAGACCCTTCTAGAGCCCCCCAGGACCCTTCTGAAAGGCCGCAGACACATCTAGACACTCCCCGGATCTTTCTAAAAGACCCCAGACACTTCTAGAGATCCCCAGGAGCATTCTAAAAGCCCCCAGACCCTTCTAGAGCACTCCAGGACCCTTCTAAAAGCCCCCAGACCCTTCTAGAGCCCCCCAGGGCCCCTCTTAAGGCACCTCGTCCCTTCTAGGACACCCCAGGACCCTTCTTAAAGTCCCCAGACCCTTCTAGAGCACCCCAGGACCCTTCTAAAAGCCCCCAGACCCTTCTAGAGCCCCCCCGGACCCTTCTAAAAGCCTCCAGACCCTTCTAGAGGACCCCTGGACACTTCTGAAAGCCCCCAGAACCTTCTAGAGCATCCCAGGACAGTTCTAAAAGCCCCCAGACCCTTCTAGAGCATCCCAGGACAGATCTAAAAGCCCCCAGACCCTTCTAGATCCTCCCAGGACCCTTCTAAAAGCTCCCAGACCCTTCTAGAGACCCCCAGGACCCTTCTAAAAGCCCCCAGACCCTTCTAGAGCCACCCAGGACGCTTCTAAAAGCCCCCAGACCCTTCTAGAGCACCCCAGAACCCTTCTAAAAGCTCCCAGAGCTTTCTAGATGCCACCAGGACCCTTCTAAAAGCCCCCAGACCCTTCTAGAGCCCCCCAGGACCATTCTACAAGCCCCCAGACCCTTCTAGAGCCACCCAGGACCCTTCTAAAAGCACCCAGACCCTTCTAGAGGTTCCCCGGACCCTTATAAAAGCACCCCGACCCTTCTAGAGCCTCCCAGTACCCTTCTAAAAGCAACCAGACCCTTCTAGAGAACCCCAGGACCCTTCTAAAAGACCCCAGACCCTTCTAGACCCTTCCTGGATCCTTCTAAAAGCCCCCAGACCCTTCTAGAGCCACCTAGGATCCTTCAAAAAGCACCCAGACCTTTCTAGACCGTCCCCGGATCATTCTAAAAGCCCCCAGACCCTTCTAAAGACCCCCAGGATCATTCTAAAAGCCCCCAGACCCTTCTAGAGCCCCCCAGGATCATTCCAAAAGCCCCCAGACACTTCTAGAGCCCCCTAGGACCCATCTAAAAGCCCCCAGACCCTTCTAGAGTCCCCTAGGACACTTCTAAAAGCCCCCAGACCCTTCTAGACCCTCCCCGGATCCTTCGAAAAGACCCCAGACCCTTCTAGAGCCCCCCAGGACCCTTCTAAATGCACCCAGACCCTTCAAGAGGCACCCAGAACCCTTCTAAAAGCACCCAGACCATTCTAGAGCCTCCCAGGACCATTCTAAAAGACCCCAGACCCTTCTAGAGCCCCCCAGGACCCTTCTGAAAGGCCGCAGACACTTATAGACACTCCCCGGATCCTTCTAAAAGACCCCAGACCATTCTAGAGCAACCCAGGACCTTCTAATAAGCCCCCAGACACTTCTAGAGGCCCCCGGGCCTCCTCTTAAGGCACCCCATCCCTTCTAGAGCACCCCAGGACCCGTCTAAAAGCCCCCAGACCATTCTAGAGCCCCCCCGGACCTTTCTAAAAGCCTCCAGACCCTACTAGAGGCCCCCTGGACCATTCTGAAAGCACCCAGAACATTCTAGAGCCCCCCAGGACCCTTCTAAAACACCCAGACCCTTCTAGAGCATCCCAGGACCATTCTAAAAGACCCCAGACCCTTCTAGAGCCTCCCAGGATCCTTCTAAAACACCCAGACTCTTCTAGATCCTCCCAGGACCATTCTAAAAGCCCCCAGACCATTCTAGAGCCACCCAGGACCCTTCTAAAAGCACCCAGACCCTTCTAGAGCCTCCCAGGACCCTTCTAAAAGCCCCCAGACCCTTCTAGAGCACCCCCGGACCCTTCTAAAAGCCTCCAGACCCTTCTAGAGGACCCCTGGACACTTCTGAAAGCCCCCAGAACCTTCTAGAGCATACCAGGACAGTTCTAAAAGCCCCCAGACCCTTCTAGAGCATCCCAGGACAGTTCTAAAAGCCCCCAGACCCATCTAGAGCCTCCCAGGACCCTTCTAAAAGCTCCCAGACCCTTCTAGAGACCCCCAGGACCCTTCTAAAAGCCCCTAGACCCTTCTAGAGCCACCCAGGACGCTTCTAAAAGCCCCCAGACCCTTCTAGAGCACCCCAGAACCCTTCTAAAAGCTCCCAGAGCTTTCTAGATGCCCCCAGGACCCTTCTAAAAGCCCCCAGACCCTTCTAGAGCCCCCCAGGACCCTTCTACAAGCCCCCAGACCCTTCTAGAGCCACCCAGGACCCTTCTAAAAGCACCCAGACCCTTCTAGAGGCCCCCAGGACCCGTATAAAAGCCTCTAGACCCTTCTAGAGCCCCCCAGGACCTTTCTAAAAGCACCCCGACCCTTCTAGAGCCTCCCAGTACCCTTCTAAAAGCAACCAGACCCTTCTAGAGAACCCCAGGACCCTTCTAAAAGCCCCCAGACCCTTCTAGACCCTTCCCGGATCCTTCTAAAAGCCCCCAGACCCTTCTAGAGCCCCCCAGGATCATTCTAAAAGCCCCCAGACCCTTCTAGAGCCCCCCAGGATCATTCCAAAAGCCCCCAGACACTTCTAGAGCCCCCTAGGACCCATCTAAAAGCCCCCAGACCCTTCTAGAGTCCCCTAGGACACTTCTAAAAGCCCCCAGACCCTTCTAGACCCTCCCCGGATCCTTCGAAAAGACCCCAGACCCTTCTAGAGCCCCCCAGGATCATTCTAAAAGCCCCCAGACCCTTCTAGAGCCTCCCCAGTACCCTTCTAAAAGCCCCTAGTCCTTTCTAGAGCCCCCCAGGACCCTTCTAAATGCCCCCAGACCCTTCAAGAGGCACCCAGAACCCTTCTAAAAGCACCCAGACCATTCTAGAGCCTCCCAGGACCATTCTAAAAGACCCCAGACCCTTCTAGACCCACCCAGGACCCTTCTAAAAGCTCCCAGACCCTTCTAGAGCACCCCAGGCCTCCTCTTAAGGCACCCCATCCCTTCTAGAGCACCCCAGGACCCTTCTAAAAGTCCCCAGACCTTTCTAGAGCACGCCAGGACCCGTCTAATAGCACCTAGACCATTCTAGAGCCCCCCCGGACCCTTCTAAAAGCCTCCAGACCCTTCTAGAGGCCCCCTGGACCTTTCTGAAAGCACCCAGAACCTTCTAGAGCCCCCCAGGACAATTCTAAAACACCCAGACCCTTCTAGAGCATCCCAGGACCATTCTAAAAGACCCCAGACTCTTCTAGATCCTCCCAGGACCCTTCTAAAAGCCCCCAGACCATTCTAGAGCCACCCAGGACCCTTCTAAAAGCCCCCAGACCCTTCTAGAGCCTCCCAGGACCCTTCTAAAAGCACCCAGACCATTCTAGAGCACCCCAGGACCCTTCTAAAAGCCCCCAGACCCTTCTAGAGCCTACCAGGTCCTTTCTACAAGCCCCCAGAGCCTCTAGAGCCCCCAAGGACGCTTCTAAAATCCCCCAGACCCTTCTAGAGGCCCCCAGGACCCTTCTAAAAGCCACCAGACCCTTCTAGAGCCCCCCCAGGACCATTCTACAAGCCCCCAGACCCTTCTAGAGCCCCCCAGGACCCTTCTAAAAGCCCCCAGACCAATCTAGATCCACCCAGGACCCTTCTAAAAGCCCCCAGACCCTTCTAGAGGCCCCCAGGACTCGTCTAAAAGCCTCTAGACCCTTCTAGAGCCCCCCAGGACCTTTCTAAAAGCACCCAGACCCTTCTAGAGCCTCCCAGGACCCTTCTAAAAGCCACCAGACCCTTCTAGAGCCCCCTAGGATCCTTCAAAAAGCACCCAGACCCTTCTCGACCGTCCCCGGATCATTCTAAAAGCCCCCAGAAACTTCTAGAGCCCCCCAGGACCCTTCTAAAAGCCCCCTGACCCTTCTAGAGCCCCCTATGACCCATCTAAATGCCCCCAGACCCTTCTAGAGGCCCCAAGGATCCTTTTAAAAGCCCCCAGACCCTTCTAGACCCTCCCCGTATCCTTCTAAAAAACCCCAGACCATTCTAGAGCCTCCCGGGACCATTCTAAAGCCCTCAGACCCTTCTAGAGGACACCAGGACCCTTCTAAAAGCCCCCAGACACTTCTAGAGCCCCCCAGGACCCTTCTAAAAGCCTACAGACCCTTCTAGAGCCCCCCAGGACCCTTCTAAAAGCCCCCAGACCAATCTAGAGGTCCCCAGGGCCCTCTTAAGGCACCCCGTCCATTCTAGAGCACCCCAGGACCCTTCTAAAAGTCCCCAGACCCTTCTAGAGCAACCCAGGACCCTTCTAAAAGCCCCAAGACCCTTCTAGAGGACCCCAGGACCCTTCTGAAAGTCAGCAAAACATTCTAGAGTCACCCAGGACCCTTCTGAAAGCCCCAAGAACCTTCTAGAGCATCCCAGGACCCTTCTAAAAGAACCCAGACCCTTCTAGGGCTCCCCAGGACCCTTCTAAAAGCCCCCAGACCATTCTAGAGACACCCATGACCCTTCTGAAAGCCTCCAGAACCTTCTAGATCCACCCAGGACCCTTCTAAAAGCCACCAGACCCTTCTAGAGCCCCCCAGGACCATTCTAAAAGCACCCAGACCCTTCTAGAGACACCCAGGACCCTTCTAAATGCCCCCAGACACTTCTAGATAAGCCAGGACCCTTCGAAAAGCAACCAGAACCTTCTAGAGCCACCCAGGACCATTCTAAAAGCCCCCAAACCCTTCTAGAGCCTCCCAGGACCCTTCTAAAAGCACCCAGACTCTTCTAGAGAGCCCCAGGACCATTCTAAAGGCCCCCAGACTCTAATAGACCCTCCCCGGATCATTCTAAAAGCCCTCAGACCCTTCTAGAGACCCCCAGGACCCTTCTAAAAGCCCCCAGACCCTTCTAGAGCCAAGCAGGACCCCTCTAAAAGCCCCCAGACCCTTCTAGAGCCCCCTAGGACCCATCTAAAAGCCCCCAGACCCTTCTAGAGGCCCCTAGGACCCTTCTAAAAGACCCCAGACCCTTCTAGACCCTCCCCGGATCCTTCGAAAAGACCCCAGACCCTTCTAGAGCCCCCCAGGATCATTCTAAAAGACCCCAGACCCTTCTAGAGGCCCCCAGGAACCTTCTAAAAGCCCCCAGACCATTCTAGAGCCCCCCAGGACCCTTCTAAAGGCCCCCAGACCCTTCTAGACCCTCCCCGGATCATTCTAAAAGCCCCCAGATTCTTCTAGAGCCTCCCAGGACCCTTCTAAAAGCCCCCCGACGTTTCTAGACCCTCCCCGGATCCTTCTAAATGAACCCAGACCTTTCTAGGGCCCCCCAGAACCCCTCTAAAAGCCTCCAGACCCTTGTAGAGCCCCCCAGGACCCGTCTAAAAGCGCCCAGACCCTTCTAGACCCTCCCCTGATCATTCTAAAAGACCCCAGATCCTTCTAAAACCTCCCAAGACTATTCTAAAAGAACCCAGAC
>JAUNZM010002240.1:0-11976 GCA_033459285.1 Clamator glandarius
AAGCACCCAGACCCTTCTAGATCTTACCAGGACCCTTCTAAAATACCCCAGACCTTTCTAGAGGCAACCAGGGCCCTTCTAAAAGCACCCAGACACTTCTAGACCCTACCCGGATCATTCTAAAAGCACCCAGACCCTTCTAGATTCTCCCAGAACCCTTCTAAAAGCCCCCAGACCCTTCTAGAGCTCCCCAGGACCCTTCTAAACTCCCCCAGACCCTTCTAGAGGCACCCAGGGCTCCTCTAATGGTCCCCAGACCCTTCTAGAGCCCCCAAGGACCCTTCTAAAAGCCCCCAGAGCCTTCTAGACCCACCCCGGATCCTTCTAATAGCCCCCAGACCCTTCTAGACCACCCAGGACCCTTCTAAAAGCACCCACACCCTTCTAGAGCCCAACAGGACCCTTCTAAAAGCCCCCAGACCATTCTAGACCCTCCCCGAATCCTTCTAAAAGCAACCAGACCCTTCTAGATCCTCCCAGGACCCTTCTAAAAGCCACCAGAGCCTTCTAGATGCCCCCAGGACCCTTCTAAAAGCCCTCACATCCTTCTAGAGCCCCCCAGGACCCTTCTAAAAGCCGCCAGACCCTTCTAGAGACCCGCAGGACCCTTCTAAATGCCCCCAGACCCTTCTAGAGCCCCCCAGGACTCTTCTAAAAGCCCCCAGATCACTCTAGAGCTCCCCAAGACCCTTCTAAAAGCCCCCAGACCCTTCTAGAGAATCCCAGGTCCCCTCTAAAAGCACCCAGACCCTTCTAGATCTTACCAGGACCCTTCTAAAATACCCCAGACCTTTCTAGAGGCAACCAGGGCCCTTCTAAAAGCACCCAGACACTTCTAGACCCTACCCGGATCATTCTAAAAGCACCCAGACCCTTCTAGATTCTCCCAGAACCCTTCTAAAAGCCCCCAGACCCTTCTAGAGCTCCCCAGGACCCTTCTAAACTCCCCCAGACCCTTCTAGAGGCACCCAGGGCTCCTCTAATGGTCCCCAGACCCTTCTAGAGCCCCCAAGGACCCTTCTAAAAGCCCCCAGAGCCTTCTAGACCCACCCCGGATCCTTCTAATAGCCCCCAGACCCTTCTAGAGCCCCGCAGGACCCTTCTAATAGCCCCCAGACCTTTCTAGAGGCCCCCTGGACCCTTCAAAAAGCCCCCAGACCCTTCTAGAGCCTCCCAGGACCATTCTAAAAGCACCCAGACCCTTCTAGATCCTCCCAGGACCCTTCTAAAAGCACCCAGACCCTTCTAGAGCCCCCCATTACCTTTCTAAATGCCCCCCCACCCTTCTAGAGCCCCACAGGACCCTTCTAAAAGCACCCAGACCCTTCTAGAGACCCTACAGGACCCTTCTGAAAGCCCTCAGACTATTCTAGAGTCTCCCAGGACCCTTCTAAAAGCACCCAGACCATTCTAGAGCACCCCAGGACCCTTCTAAAAACACCCAGACCCTTCTAGAGCCCCCTAGGACCCTTCTCAAAGACCCCAGATCCTTCTAGAGACACGCAGGACCCTTCTAAAAGCCCCAAGACCCTTCTAGATCTCCCCAGGACACTTCTAAAATCCCCCAGACCCTTCTAGAGGCCCCCAGGGCTCCTCTAATGGTCCCCAGACCCTTTAAGAGCCCCCAAGGACCCTTCTAAAAGCCCCCAGAGCCTTCTAGACCCTCCCCGGATCCTTCTAATAGCACCCAGACCCTTCTAGAGCCCCACAGGACCCTTCTAATAGCACCCAGACCTTTCTAGAGGCCCCCTGGACCCTTCAAAAAGCCCCCAGACCCTTTTAGAGCCTCCCAGGACCATTCTAAAAGCACCCAGAATCTTCTAGAGCCTCCCAGGACCCTTCTAAAAGCACCCAGACCCTTATAGAGACCCTACAGGACCCTTCTGAAAGCCCTCAGACCTTTCTAGAGTCTCCCAGGACCCTTCTAAAAGCTCCCAGACCCTTCTAGAGCACCCCAGGACCCTTCTAAAAGCACCCAGACCCTTCTAGATCTCCCCAGGACCCTTCTAAAATCCCCCAGACCCTTCTAGAGGCCCTCAGGGCTCCTCTAATGGTCCCCAGACACTTCTAGAGCCCCCAAGGACCATTCTAAACTCCCCCAGACCCTTCTAGAGGCACCCAGGGCTCCTCTAATGGTCCCCAGACCCTTCTAGAGCCCCCCAGGACCCTTCTAAAAGCCCCCTGACCATTCTAGATCCTCCACGGACACTTCTAAAAGCAACCAGACCCTTCTAGAGCCTCCCAGGACCCTTTTAAAATCCCTCAGACACTTCTAGAGGCCCCCAGGACCCTTCTAAAAGCCCCCAGAGCCTTCGAGATGCCCCCAGGACCCTTCTAAAAGACCTCACACCCTTCTAGAGCCCCCCAGGAACCTTCTAAAAGCCCCCACACCCTTCTAGAAACCCGCAGGACCCTTCTAAAAGCACCCAGACCCTTCTAGAGCTCACCAGGACCCTTCTAAACTCCCCCAGACACTTCTAGAGCCCACCAGGACCCTTCTAAATGCCCCCAGACTCATCTAGAGCCCCCCAGGACTCTTCTAAAAGCCTCCAGACCCTTCTAGAGGCCCCCAGGACCCTTCTGAATGCCCCCAGACCCTTCTAGAGCCCCCCAGGCCTATTCTAAAAGCCTCCAGACCCTTCTAGAGGCCCCCAGGACCCTTCTGAAAACCCCAGACCCTTCTAGAGCACCCCAGGACCCTTCTAAATGCACCCAGACACTTCTAGCGCCACCCAGGACCCTTCTAAAAGACCCCAGACCCTACTAGCGTTCCCCAGGACCCTTCTAAAAGCCCCCAGACCCTTCTAGACCCCCCAGGACCCTTCTAAAAGCACCCACACCCTTCTAGAGCCCAACAGGACCCTTCTAAAAGCCCCCAGACCATTCTAGACCCTCCCCGAATCCTTCTAAAAGCAACCAGACCCTTCTAGAGCCTCCCAGGACCCTTCTAAAAGCCCCCAGAGCCTTCTAGATGCCCCCAGGACCCTTCTAAAAGCCCTCACACTCTTCTAGAGCCCCCCAGGACCCTTCTAAAAGCCGCCAGACCCTTCTAGAGACCCGCAGGACCCTTCTAAATGCCCCCAGACCCTTCTAGAGTCTCCCAGGACCGTTCTAAAAGCCCCCAGACCCTTCTAGAGCCCCCCAGGACTCTTCTAAAAGCCAACAGATCACTCTAGAGCTACCCAGGACCCTTCTAAAATACCCCAGACCTTTCTAGAGGCCCCCAGGACCCTTATAAAAGCCCCCAGAGCCTTCTAGATGCCCACAGGACCCTTCTAAAAGCCCCCACACCCTTCTAGACCCCCCCAGGACCCTTCTAAAAGCCTCCAGACCATTCTAGAACCCACCAGGACCCTTCTAAAAGCCCCCAGACCATTCTAGATCCTCCCCGTATCCTTCTAAAAGCCGCCAGACCATTCTAGAGGCCACCAGGACCCTTCTAAAAGCCGCCAGACTCTTCTAGAGCCTCCCCGGATCCTTCTAACATCCTCCAGACCTTTGTAGAGCCTCCCAGGACCCTTCTAAAAGTCCCCAGACCCTTCTAGACCCTCCCCGGATCCTTCTAAAAGCACCCAGACCCATCTGGATCCTCCCAGGACCCTTCTAAAATCACCCAGACCCTTCTAGAGTCCTCCAGGACCTTTCTAAAAGCCTCCAGACCCTTCTACAAGCACCCAGACACTTCTAGAACTTCCCAGGACCCTTCTAAAAGCCCCTAAACCCTTCTAGAGCCCCCCAGGACCCTTCTAAAAGGACCCAGACCCTTCTAGCGGCCCCCAGGACCCTTCTATAAGCCCCCAGAGCCTTCTAGATGCCCACAGGACCCTTCTAAAAGCCCCCACACCATTCTAGAACCCCCCAGGACCCTTCTAAAAGCCTCCAGACCATTCTAGAACCCACCAGGACCCTTCTAAAAGCCCCCAGACCATTCTAGATCCTCCCCGTATCCTTCTAAAAGCCGCCAGACCATTCTAGAGGCCACCAGGGCCCTTCTAAAAGCCGCCAGACTCTTCTAGAGCCTCCCCGGATCCTTCTAACATCCTCCAGACCTTTGTAGAGCCTCCCAGGACCCTTCTAAAAGTCCCCAGACCCTTCTAGACCCTCCCCGGATCCTTCTAAAAGCACCCAGACCCATCTGGATCCTCCCAGGACCCTTCTAAAATCACCCAGACCCTTCTAGAGTCCTCCAGGACCTTTCTAAAAGCCTCCAGACCCTTCTACAAGCACCCAGACACTTCTAGAACTTCCCAGGACCCTTCTAAAAGCCCCTAAACCCTTCTAGAGCCCCCCAGGACCCATCTAAAAGCCCCCAGACCCTTCTAGACCCTCCCCGAATACTTCTAAAAGCACCCAGACCCTTCTAGAGCCTACCAGGACCCTTCTAATATTCCGCAGACAATTCTAGAGGCCCCCAGGACCTTTCTAAAAGCCCCCAGAGCATTCTAGATGCCCCCAGGACCCTTCAAAAAGCCCTCACACCCTTCTAGAGCACCCCAGGACCCTTCTAAAACCCCCCAGACCCTTCTAGAGCCCCCCAGGACCCATCTAAAAGCCCCCAGACCCTTCTAGAGACCCGCAGGACCCTTCTAAATGTCCCCAGACCCTTCTAGATTCACCCTGGACCCTTCTAAAAGCCCCAAGACCCTATTAGATCTCCCCAGGACCCTTCTAAAATCCCCCAGACCCTTCTAGATTCACCCTGGACCCTTCTAAAAGCCCCAAGACCCTATTAGATCTCCCCAGGACCCTTCTAAAATCCCCCAGACCCTTCTAGAGGCCCCCAGGGCTCCTCTAATGGTTCCCAGGCCCTTCTAGAGACCCCAAGGACCCTTCTAAACTCCCCCAGACCCTTCTAGAGGCACCCGGGGCTCCTCTAATGGTCCCCAGACCCTTCTAGAGCCCCCAAGGACCCTTCTAAAAGCCCCCAGAGCCTTCTAGACCCTCCCCGGATCCTTCTAATAGCACCCAGACCATTCTAGAGCCCCGCAGGACCCTTCTAATAGCACCCAGACCTTTCTAGAGGCCCCCTGGACCCTTCAAAAAGCACCCAGACACTTCTAGAGCCTCCCCGGATCCTTCTAACATCCTCCAGACCTTTGTAGAGCTCCCCAGGACCCTTCTAAACTCACCCAGACACTTCTAGAGCCCCCCAGGACCCTTCTAAATGCCCCCAGACTCATCTAGAGCCCCCCAGGACTCTTCTAAAAGCCTCCAGACCCTTCTAGGGGGCGCCAGGACCCTTCTGAAACCCCCAGACCCTTCTAGAGCACACCAGGACCCTTCTAAATGCACCCAGACACTTCTAGCGCCACCCAGGACCCTTCTAAAAGCCCCCAGACCCTTCTAGCGTTCCCCAGGAGCCTTCTAAAAGACCCAGACCCTTCTAGACCCCCCAGGACCCTTCTAAAAGCACCCACACCCTTCTAGAGCCCAACAGGACCCTTCTAAAAGCCCCCAGACCATTCTAGACCCTCCCCGAATCCTTCTAAAAGCAACCAGACCCTTCTAGAGCCTCCCAGGACCCATCTAAAAGCCCCAAGAGCCTTCTAGATGCCCCAGAACCCTTCTAAAAGCCCTCAGACCCTTCTAGAGCCCCCCAGGACCCTTCTAAAAGCCGCCAGACCCTTCTAGAGACCCGCAGGACCCTTCTAAATGCCCCCAGACCCTTCTAGAGTCTCCCAGGACCGTTCTAAAAGCCCCCAGACCCTTCTAGAGCCCCCCAGGACTCTTCTAAAAGCCCCCAGATCACTCTAGAGCTCCCCAGGACCCTTCTAAAAGCCCCCAGACCCTTCTAGAGAATCCCAGGTCCCCTCTAAAAGCACCCAGACCCTTCTAGAGCCTACCCGGATCCTTCTAAAATACCCCAGACCTTTTTAGAGGCACCCAGGGCCCTTCTAAAAGCCCCCAGACCCTTCTAGACCCTACCCGGATCCTTCTAAAAGCACCCAGACCCTTCTAGAGCCTCCCAGGACCCTTCTAAAATCGCTCAGACCTTTCTAGAGCCCCCCAGGACCCTTATAAAAGCCCCCAGAGCCTTCTAGATGCCCACAGGACCCTTCTAAAAGCCCCCACACCCTTCTAGAGCCCCCCAGGACCCTTCTAAAAGCCTCCAGACCATTCTAGAACCCCCCAAGACCCTTCTAAAAGCCCCCAGACCATTCTAGATCCTCCCCGTATCCTTCTAAAAGCCCCCAGACCATTCTAGAGGCCACCAGGGCCCTTCTACAAGCCGCCAGACCCTTCTAGAGCCTCCCCGGATCCTTCTAACATCCTCCAGACCTTTGTAGAGCCTCCGAGGACCCTTCTAAAAGTCCCCAGACCCTTCTAGACCCTCCCCGGATCCTTCTAAAAGCACCCAGACCCATCTGGATCCTGCCAGGACCCTTCTAAAATCACCCAGACCATTCTAGAGGCCCCCAGGACCCTTCTACAAGCACCCAGACAGTTCTAGAACTCCCCAGGACCTTTCTAAAAGCCCCTAAACCTTTCTAGAGCCCCCCAGGACCCTTTTAAAGCACCCAGACGCTTCTAGAGCCTACCAGGACCCTTCTAAAAGCCCCCAGACCCTTCTAGACCCTCCCCGAATCCTTCTAAAAGCACCCAGACCCTTCTAGAGCCTACCAGGACCCTTCTAATATTCCGCAGACAATTCTAGAGGCCCCCAGGACCCTTCTAAAAGCCCCCAGAGCACTCTAGATGCCCCCAGGACCCTTCTAAAAGCCCTCACACCCTCCTAGAGAACCCCAGGACCCTTCTAAAACCCCCCAGACCCTTCTAGAGCCCCCCAGGACCCTTCTAAAAGCCCCCGGACCCTTCTAGAGACCCGCAGGACCCTTCTAAATGCTCCCAGACCCTTCTAGATTCACCCTGGACCCTTCTAAATGCCCCAAGACCCTTCTAGATCTCCCCAGGACCCTTCTAAAATCCCCCAGACCCTTCTAGAGGCCCCCAGGGCTCCTCTAATTGTCCCCAGACCCTTCTAGAGCCCCCAAGAACCCTTGTAAACTCCCCCAGACCCTTCTAGAGGCACCCAGGGCTCCTCTAATGGTCCCCAGACCCTTCTAGAGCCCCCAAGGACTCTTCTAAAAGGCCCCAGAGCCTTCTAGACCCTCCCCGGATCCTTCTAATAGCACCCAGACCCTTCTAGAGCCTCCCAGGACCATTCTAAAAGCACCCAGACCCTTCTAGAGCCTCCCAGGACCCTTCTAAAAGCACCCAGACCCTTCTAGAGCCCCCCAGGACCTTTCTAAATGCCCCCAGACCCATCTAGAGCACCACAGGACCCTTCTAAAAGCACCCAGACCCTTCTAGAGACCCTACAGGACCCTTCTGAAAGCCCTCAGACTATTCTAGAGTCTCCCAGGACCCTTCTAAAAGCCCCCAGACCCTTCTAGAGCACCCCAGGTCCCTTCTAAAAGCCCCCAGACCCTTCTAGATCTCCCCAGGACCCTTCTAAAATCCCCCAGACCCTTCTAGAGGCCCCCAGGGCTCCTCTAATGGTCCCCAGACACTTCTAGAGCCCACAAGGACCATTCTAAACTCCCCCAGACCCTTCTAGAGGCACCCAGGGCTCCTCTAATGGTCCCCAGACCCTTCTAGAGCCCCCCAGGACCCTTCTAAAAGCCCCCTGACAATTCTAGATCCTCCACGGACACTTCTAAAAGCCCCCAGAGCCTTCGAGATGCCCCCAGGACCCTTCTAAAAGACCTCACACCCTTCTAGAGCCCCCCAGGAACATTCTAAATGCCCCCACACCCTTCTAGAAACCCGCAGGACCCTTCTAAAAGCACCCAGACCCTTCTAGAGCTCCCCAGGACCCTTCTAAACTCACCCAGACACTTCTAGAGCCACCCAGGACCCTTCTAAATTCCCCCAGACCCTTCTAGAGGCCCCCAGGACCATTCTGAATGCCCCCAGACCCTTCTAGAGCCCCACAGGCCTATTCTAAAAGCCTCCAGACCCTTCTAGAGGCACCCAGGACCCTTCTGAAACCCCCAGACCCTTCTAGAGCACCCCAGGACCCTTCTAAAAGCCCCCAGACCCTTCTAGCGTTCCCCAGGACCCTTCTAAAAGACCCCAGACCCTTCTAGACCCCCCAGGACCCTTCTAAAAGCACCCACACCCTTCTAGAGCCCAACAGGACCCTTCTAAAAGCCCCCAGACCATTCTAGACCCTCCCCGAATCCTTCTAATTACCCCCCAGACCATTCTAGAGAACCGCAGCACCCTTCTAAATGCCCCCAGACCCTTCTAGAGTCTCCCTGGTCCGTTCTAAAAGCACCCAGACCCTTCTAGATCTCCCCAGGACCCTTCTAAACTCCCCCAGACTTTAGAAGTGTCCTAGGGGGCTCTAGAAGGGTCTGGGGGCTTTTAGAATGATCCGGGGAGGGTCTAGAAAGGTCTGGGGGCATTAAGAATGGTCCTGGGAGGCTCTAGAAGGGTCTGGGTGCTTTTAGAAGGGTCCTGGGAGGATCTAGAAGGGTCTGGGTGCTTTTAGAAGGGTCCTGGGTGGCTCTAGAGGGTACTGTGGGCTTTTAGAAGGGTCCTGGGGGTCTCTAGAAGGGTCATGGGGGCTTTTAGAAGGGTCCTGGGATGCTCTAGAAGGGTCTGGAAGCTTTTAGAAGGGTCCTGGGATGCTCTAGAAGGGTCTGGGGGCTTTCAGAAGGGTCCTGGATGTCTCTAGAAGGGTCTGGGGGCTTTTAGAAGGGTCCTGGGGGGCTCTAGAAGGGTCTGGGTGCCTTTTGAAGGGTCCTGGGGGGCTCTAGAATATTCTGCTGGGTTTCAGAATGGTCCTGGAGTCGTCTGGAAGGGTCTGGGGGCTTTTAGAAGGGTCCGGGGGGGCTCTAGAATGGTCTGGGGGCTTTTAGATGGGTCCTAGGGGGCTCTAGAAGGGTCTGGGTGCTTTTAGAAGGGTCCTGGGGGTCTCTAGAAGGGTCTGGGGGCTTTTAGAATGATCCGGGGAGTGTCTAGAAGGGTCTGGGCGCTTTTAGAAGGGTCCTGGGGGCCTCTAGAAGGGTCTGGTGGCTTTTTGAAAGGTCCTGGGGGGCTCTAGAAGGGTCTAGAGTCTTTTAGACGAGTCCTGGGGGCCTCTACAAGGGTCTGGGGGCTTTTAGAAGGGTCCTGGGGTTCTCTAGAAGGGTCTGGGGGCTTTTAGAAGTATCCTGGGGGCCTCTAGAAGGGTCTGGGATCTATTAGAGGGGTCCGGGGGGGCTCTAGCATGGTCTGGGGGCTTTTAGAAGGGTCCTGGGAGGCTCTACAAGGGTCTGGGGGCTTTTAGAATGGTCCTGGGATGCTCTAGAAGGGTCTGGAAGCTTTTAGAAGGGTCCTGGGGGGCTCTAGAAAGTTCTGGGGGCTTTCAGAAGGGTCCTGGGTGTCTCTAGAAGGGTCTGGGGGCTTTTAGAAGGGTCCTGGGGGGCTCTAGAAGGGTCTGGGGGCTTTTAGAACTGTCCTGGGATGCTCTAGAAGGTTCTGCTGGCTTTCAGAAGCGTCCTGGGGTCCTCTAGAAGGGTCTGGGGGCTTTTAGAAGGGTCCGGGGGGGCTCTAGAAGGGTCTGGGGGCTTTTAGAAGGGTCCTGGGGTGATCTAGAGGGGTCTGGGGGACTTTTAAAAGGGTCCTGGGGTGCTCTTGAAGGGACGGGGTGCCTTAAGATTGGCCCTAGGGAATCCAGAGTGGTCTGGGGGCTTTTAGAAGGGTCCTGGTGGGCTCTAGAAGGGTCTAGGGTCTTTTAGAAGGGTGCTGGAGGGCTCTAGAAGTGTTTGGGGGCTTTTAGAAGGGTCCTGGGGGCCTCTAAAAGGGTCTGGGGTCTTTAGAATGGTCCTGGGAGGCTCTAGAAGGGTCTGGGGACTTATAGAAGGGTCCTGGGGTCCTCTAGAAGGGTCTGGGATCTATTAGAGAAGTTCGGGGGGGGTTCTAGAAGGGTCTGGGAGCTTTTAGATGGCTCCGCGGAGGGTCTCGAAGGGTCTGGTGGCTTTTAGAAGGGTCCTGGGTTTCTCTAGCAGGGTCTGGGTGCTTTTAGAAGTATCCTGGGGGCCTCTAGAAGGGTCTGGGATCTATTTGAGGGGTCCGGGGGGGCTCTAGAATGGTCTGGGTGCTTTTAGAAGGGTCCTGGGAGGCTCTAGAAGGGTCTCTCGGCTTTTAGAAGGGTCCTGGGATGCTCTAGAAGGGTCTGGGTGCTTTTAGAAGGGTCCTGGGGGGATCTAGAAGGTTCTGGAGGCTTTCATAAGTGTCCTGGGGGGCCTCTAGAATGGTCTGGGTGCTTTTAGAAGGGTCCTGGGGCCCTCTAGAATGGTCTGAGTGCTTTTAGAAGGGTCATGGGGGTCTCTAGAAGGGTCTGGGGGCTTTTAGAATGATCCGGGGAGGGTCTAGAAGGTTCTGGGGGCTTTTTAGAAGGGTCCTGGGGGGCTCTAGAAGGGTCTGGGGGCTTTTAGAATAATCCGGGGAGGGTCTAGAAGGGTCTGGGTTCTTTTAGAATAGTCTTGGGAGGTTTAGAAGGGTCTGGGGTCTTTTAGAATGATCAGGGGAGGGTCTAGAAGGGTCTGGGCGCTTTTAGACGGGTCCTGGGGGGCTCTACAAGGGTCTGGAGGCTTTTAGAGGGGTTCTGGGGGGCCCTAGAAAGGTCTGGGTTCATTTAGAAGGATCCGGGGAGGGTCTAGAAAGGTCGGGGGGCTATTAGAAGGGTCCTGGGAGGCTCTAGAAGAATCTGGGGGCTTTTAGAATGATCCGGGGAGGGTCTAGAAGGGTCTGTGGGCCTTTAGAAGGGTCCGGGGGGGCTCTAGAATGGTCTGGGGGCTTTTAGAAGGTTCCTGGGGGCCTCTAGAAGGGTCTGGGGGATTTTAGAATGATCCTGGGGGGCTCTAGAAGGGTCTGGGGTCTTTTCGAAGGATCCGGGGAGGGTCTAGAAGGGTCTGGGGTCTTTTAGAAGGGTCCTAGGGGCCTCTAGAAGGGTCTGGGGGCTTTTAGATGGGTCCTACGGGGCTCTAGAAGGGTCTGGGGGCTTTTAGAATGATCCTGGGGGGCTCTAGAAGGTCTGGGGGATTTTAGAATGATCCGGGGAGGGTCTAGAAAGGGTCTGGGGGCCTTTAGAATGGTATTGGGGGGCTCTAGAATGGTCTGGGGGCTTTTAGAAGGGTCCCTCGGATGCTCTAGAAGGTCTGGGGGCTTTTAGAAGGGTCCTGGGTGGCTCTAGGAGGTTCTGGTAGGTTTTAGAAGGGTCCTAGGGGCCTCTAGAAGGGTCTGGGGGCTTTTTGAAGGGTCCTGGGATGCTCTAGAAGGGTCTGGGTGCTTTTAGAAGGGTCCTCGGATGCTCTAAAAGGGTCTGGGGGCTTTTAGAAGGGTCCTGGGGGGGTCTAGAATGTTCTGGGGGCTTTCAGAAGGGTCCTGGGGGTCTCTAGAAGGGTCTGGGGGCTTTTAGAAGGGTCCTGGGGGGCTCTAGAAGGGTCTGGGGGCTTTTAGAAGGGTCCTGGGGTGCTCTAGAATGGTCTGTGGGCTTTTAGAAGGGTCCTGCGAGGCTCTAGAAGGGTCTGGGGGCTTTTAGAAAGGTCCTGAGTGGCTCTAGAAGGGTCTGGGGGCTTTTCGAAGGGTCCTGGGTGTCTCTAGAAGGGTCTGGGGGCTTTTAGAAGGGTCCTGTGAGGATCTAGATGGGTCTGGGGGCTTTTAGAAGGGTCCTGGGATGCTCTAGAAGGGTCTGGGGGCTTGTAGAAAGGTCCTCGGATGTTCTAGAAGGGTCTGGGTGCTTTTAGAAGGGTCCTGGAGGGCTCTAGAAGGTTCTGGGGGCTTTCAGAAGGGTCCTGGGAGTCTCTAGAGGTGTCTGGGCGCTTTTAGAAGGGTCCTGGGGGGCTCTAGAAGGTCTGGGTGCCTTTAGAAGGGTCCTGGGTGACTCTAGAATGTTCTGCTGGCTTTCAGAAGGTTCCTGGGGTCCTCTAGCAGGGTCTGGGGTCTTTTAGAAGGGTCTGGGGGGGCTCTAGAAGGGTCTGGGGG
>JAUNZM010002241.1:0-13289 GCA_033459285.1 Clamator glandarius
TTTTGGGGTCCCCAGGGATGATTTTGGTGTGAAAAGGAGGGATTTTGGGTCCCCAGGGTGATTTTGGGGTGAAACCGATGGATTTTGGGGTCCCCAGGGTGATTTTGGGGTGAAACCGATGGATTTTGGGGTCCCCAGAGTGATTTTGGGGTGAAAAGGAGGGATTTTGGGGTGAAAAGGAGGGATTTTGGGGTCCTCAGGGTGATTATGGGGTGAAAAGGAGGAATTTTGGGGTCTCCAGGGTGATTTTGGGGTGAAACCGATGGATTTTGGGTTGAAAAGGAGGGATTTTGGGGTCCTCAGGGTGATTTTGGGGTGAAAAGGAGGGATTTTGGGGTCCCCAGGATTGATTTTGGGGTCCCCAGGGTGATTTTGGTGTGAAAAGGAGGGATTTTGGGGTCCCCAGGGGTGATTTTGGGGTGAAAAGGAGGGATTTTGGGGTCCCCAGGGGTGATTTTGGTGTGAAAAGGAAGGATTTCGGGGTCCCCAGGGATGATTTTGGGGTGAAAAGGAGGGATTTTGGGGTCCCCAGGGGTGATTTTGGTGTGAAAAGGAAGGATTTCGGGGTCCCCAGGGATGATTTTGGGGTGAAAAGGAGGGATTTTGGGGTCCCCAGGGATGATTTTGGTGTGAAAAGGAGGGATTTTGGGGTCCTCAGGGTGATTTTGGGGTGAAAAGGAGGGATTTTGGGGTCCCCAGGATTGATTTTGGGGTCCCCAGGGTGATTTTGGTGTGAAAAGGAGGGATTTTGGGGTCCCCAGGGGAGATTTTGGGGTGAAAAGGAGGGATTTTGGGGTCCCCAGGGGTGATTTTGGTGTGAAAAGGAAGGATTTCGGGGTCCCCAGGGATGATTTTGGGGTGAAAAGGAGGGATTTTGGGGTCCCCAGGGATGATTTTGGTGTGAAAAGGAGGGATTTTGGGGTCCCCAGGAGTGATTTTGGGGTCCCCAGGGTGATTTTGGGGTGAAACCGATGGTTTTGGGGGTCACTCACCAGCTTTGGGGACTCCGCACTTGAAGCATTTTTCGCGCCGTTTGAAGTTCTGGACCCCGCACTGAGACCCCAAAACCCACGAGTTTCAACCCCCCGAGTGCCCCCCGAGTGCCCCCCGAGTGCCCCCCCCGAGTGCCCCCCCGAGTGCCCCCCGAGTGCCCCCCGAGTGCCCCCCCGAGTGCCCCCCCAAGTGCCCCCCTTGCCCCCCAAGTGCCCCCCCCGAGTGCCCCCCCGAGTGTCCCCCCGAGTGCCCCCCCGAGTGCCCCCCTTGCCCCCCAAGTGCCCCCCGCGTGCCCCTCAAGTGCCCCCCCTGCCCCCCAAGTGCCCCCCAAGTGCCCCCCTTGCCCCCAAGTTCCCCCCGAGTGCCCCCCAAGTGCCCCCCGTGCCCCTCAAGTGCCCCCCCTGCCCCCCAAGTGTCCCTCAAGTGCCCCCCTTGCCCCCCAAGTGCCCCCCCTGCCCCCCAAGTGCCCCCCACCCCCCAAGTGCCCCCCCTGCCCCTAAGTGTCCCTCAAGTGCCCCCCTTGCCCCCCAAGTGCCCCCCCACCCCCCAAGTGCCCCCCCTGCCCCCCAAGTGCCCCCCAAGTGCCCCCCACCCCCCAAGTGCCCCCCACCCCCCAAGTGCCCCCCGCGTGCCCCTCAAGTGCCCCCCCTGCCCCCCAAGTGCCCCCCCTTGCCCCCAAGTTCCCCCCGCGTGCCCCCCCTGCCCCCCAAGTGCCCCCCCGTGCCCCCCAAGTGCCCCCCCTGGCCCCCAAGTGCCCCCAAGTGCCCCCCACCCCCCCCCAAGTGCCCCCCGCGTGCCCCTCAAGTGCCCCCCCGCCCCCCAAGTGCCCCCCCGTGCCCCCCAAGTGCCCCCCTTGCCCCCCAAGTGCCCCCCAAGTGTCCCTCAAGTGCCCCCCTTGCCCCCCAAGTGCCCCCCCTGCCCCCCAAGTGCCCCCCCGTGCCCCCCAAGTGCCCCCCTTGCCCCCCAAGTGCCCCCCAAGTGTCCCTCAAGTGCCCCCCCTGCCCCCCAAGTGCCCCCCACCCCCCAAGTGCCCCCCCTGCCCCCCAAGTGCCCCCCCGTGCCCCCCGTGCCCCCCGGCACCTTCCCGCAGAGCCAGTCCTCGTTGCTCTTGGGTTTGGGGTCACTGTAGTGCAAGGACACTCGCTGCCCCAGCAGCACCAGCCCCGCCTGCGGGGCACCAGGGGCTCGCACGAGGGCTCGCACGAGGGCTCTGAACCCCCTCGCACGGGCCCCAGGCCGGGGGCTCGAACCGAGGGGCATTGGGGCTCGCACGAGGGGGCACCGGGGCGGGGTGGGGGGACAACCAGGGGCACCCGGGGCTGACGGGGCCCTCGCACGAGGGCTCGCACGAGGGCTCTGAACCCCCTCACGCAGCCCTAGTATGAGGATTTGCACGAGAGAGGGGGGGGACCAGGGGCACCCAGGGCTCACGGGGCCCTCGCACGAGGGCTCTCAACCCCCTCACGCAGCCCTAGTATGAGGATTTGCACGAGAGGGGGGGGGGGACCAGGGGCACCCAGGGCTCACGGGGCCCTCGCACGAGGGCTCGCACGAGGGCTCTGAACCCCCTCACGCAGCCCCAGTATGAGGATTTGCACGAGGGGGGGGGGGGACCAGGGGCACCCAGGGCTCACGGGGCCCTCGCACAAGGGCTCGCACGAGGGCTCTGAACCCCCTCACGCAGCCCCAGTATGAGGATTTGCACGAGAGGGGGGGGGGAACCAGGGGCACCCAGGGCTCACGGGGCCCTCGCACGAGGGCTTGCACGAGGGCTCTGAACCCCCTCACGCAGCCCTAGTATGAGGATTTGCACGAGGGGGGGGGGGACCAGGGGCACCCAGGGCTCACGGGGCCCTCGCACGAGGGCTCGCACGAGGGCTCTGAACCCCCTCACGCAGCCCTAGTATGAGGATTTGCACGACGGGGGGGGGGGGACACCGGGGCACCCAGGGCTCACGAGGCCCTTGCACGAGGGCTCTGAACCCCCTCACGCAGCCCTAGTATGAGGATTTGCACGAGAGGGGGGGGGGGACCAGGGGCACCCAGGGCTCACGGGGCCCTCGCACGAGGGCTCTGAACCCCCTCACGCAGCCCTAGTATGAGGATTTGCACGAGAGGGGGGGGACCAGGGGCACCCAGGGCTCACGGGGCCCTCGCACAAGGGCTCGCACGAGGGCTCTGAACCCCCTCACGCAGCCCCAGTATGAGGGTTTGCACGAGGGGGGCACGAGGGGGCGGGGACCGGGGGCACCCAGGGCTCGCACGAGGGCTCGCACGAGGGCTCTATAAACCAGTACAACTCCACACAAACCAGTACAGACCAGTATAAGCAGCTAGACACCAGTACAGACCAGTAGCCCCCAGTACCCCCCAGGAACAACTAGCGAACCTCAAAAATTCAGAGCCTCCCAGTATAAACCAGTACAAACCAGTACAAACCAGTAGGAACCAGGACTGCTGAGGCCACCCCAGTCGCTCCCAGTACAGACCAGTACAGACCAGTAAGATCCGACTCTATCCAGTATCAACCAGTACAGCGCGGTCCCTCCCAGTACACACCAGTACAAACCAGTAGAGACCAGAACGACTTACTAGGGACCAGTACACACCAGTACACACCAGTACACACCAGTACAGACCAGTACAGACCAGTACACACCAGTACACACCAGTACAGACCAGTACACACCAGTGCTGCCCAGTACGGCCCAGCACACACCAGTACAGCCCAGTAGAAACCAGTAGAGACCAGTACAGCCCAGTAGAGACCAGAGCCACTTACTGGAAACCAGTGAGCACCAGTAAAGGGCGATAAAAACCAGTAAACACCAGTGCTGCCTAATAGAGGCATACCAGTACAGACCAGTACAGCCCTGTACAGACCAGTATAGACCAGTATAGACCAGTACAGACCAGTACAGCCCAGTACAGACCAGTACAGACCAGTATAGACCAGTACAGACCAGTACAGACCAGTATAGACCAGTACAGCCCAGTACAGCCCAGTACAGACCAGTATAGGCCAGTACAGCCCAGTACAGACCAGAACCACTCACTAGAAACCAGTAAACACCAGTAAAGGCCAATAGAGACCAGTCTGTACCAGTAAAGGCCAATAGAGACCAGTCCGCACCAGTAAAGGCCAATAGAGACCAGTCCGCACCAGTAAAGGCCAATAGAGACCAGTCCGTACCAGTAAAGGCCAATAGAGACCAGTCCGCACCAGTAAAGGCCAATAGAGACCAGTCCGCACCAGTAAAGGCCAATAGAGACCAGTCCGTACCAGTAAAGGCCAATAGAGACCAGTCTGTACCAGTAAAGGCCAATAGAGACCAGTCTGTACCAGTAAAGGCCAATAGAGACCAGTCCGCACCAGTAAAGGCCAATAGAGACCAGTCCGCACCAGTAAAGGCCAATAGAGACCAGTCCGTACCAGTAAAGGCCAATAGAGACCAGTCTGTACCAGTAAAGGCCAATAGAGACCAGTCCGCACCAGTAAAGGCCAATAGAGACCAGTCCGCACCAGTAAAGGCCAATAGAGACCAGTCCACACCAGTAAAGGCCAATAGAGACCAGTCCGCACCAGTAAAGGCCAATAGAGACCAGTCTGTACCAGTAAAGGCCAATAGAGACCAGTCCGCACCAGTAAAGGCCAATAGAGACCAGTCTGTACCAGTAAAGGCCAATAGAGACCAGTCCGCACCAGTAAAGGCCAATAGAGACCAGTCCGCACCAGTAAAGGCCAATAGAGACCAGTCCGCACCAGTAAAGGCCAATAGAGACCAGTCTGTACCAGTAAAGGCCAATAGAGACCAGTCCACACCAGTAAAGGCCAATAGAGACCAGTCTGTACCAGTAAAGGCCAATAGAGACCAGTCCGCACCAGTAAAGGCCAATAGAGACCAGTCCGCACCAGTAAAGGCCAATAGAGACCAGTCCGCACCAGTAAAGGCCAATAGAGACCAGTCCACACCAGTAAAGGCCAATAGAGACCAGTCTGTACCAGTAAAGGCCAATAGAGACCAGTCCGCACCAGTAAAGGCCAATAGAGACCAGTCTGTACCAGTAAAGGCCAATAGAGACCAGTCCGCACCAGTAAAGGCCAATAGAGACCAGTCCACACCAGTAAAGGCCAATAGAGACCAGTCCGCACCAGTAAAGGCCAATAGAGACCAGTCTGTACCAGTAAAGGCCAATAGAGACCAGTCCACACCAGTAAAGGCCAATAGAGACCAGTCCGCACCAGTAAAGGCCAATAGAGACCAGTCTGTACCAGTAAAGGCCAATAGAGACCAGTCCACACCAGTAAAGGCCAATAGAGACCAGTCCGCACCAGTAAAGGCCAATAGAGACCAGTCCGCACCAGTAAAGGCCAATAGAGACCAGTCCACACCAGTAAAGGCCAATAAGGACCAGTCCGCACCAGTAAAGGCCAATAGAGACCAGTCTGTACCAGTAAAGGCCAATAGAGACCAGTCCACACCAGTAAAGGCCAATAGAGACCAGTCCACACCAGTAAAGGCCAATAGAGACCAGTCCGCACCAGTAAAGGCCAATAGAGACCAGTCTGTACCAGTAAAGGCCAATAGAGACCAGTCTGTACCAGTAAAGGCCAATAGAGACCAGTCCGCACCAGTAAAGGCCAATAGAGACCAGTCCGCACCAGTAAAGGCCAATAGAGACCAGTCTGTACCAGTAAAGGCCAATAGAGACCAGTCCGCACCAGTAAAGGCCAATAGAGACCAGTCTGTACCAGTAAAGGCCAATAGAGACCAGTCCGCACCAGTAAAGGCCAATAGAGACCAGTCCGCACCAGTAAAGGCCAATAGAGACCAGTCCGCACCAGTAAAGGCCAATAGAGACCAGTCTGTACCAGTAAAGGCCAATAGAGACCAGTCCACACCAGTAAAGGCCAATAGAGACCAGTCCGCACCAGTAAAGGCCAATAGAGACCAGTCTGTACCAGTAAAGGCCAATAGAGACCAGTCCACACCAGTAAAGGCCAATAGAGACCAGTCCGCACCAGTAAAGGCCAATAGAGACCAGTCCGCACCAGTAAAGGCCAATAGAGACCAGTCTGTACCAGTAAAGGCCAATAGAGACCAGTCCACACCAGTAAAGGCCAATAGAGACCAGTCCGCACCAGTAAAGGCCAATAGAGACCAGTCCGTACCAGTAAAGGCCAATAGAGACCAGTCCGCACCAGTAAAGGCCAATAGAGACCAGTCCACACCAGTAAAGGCCGATAGAGACCAGTCTGTACCAGTAAAGGCCAATAGAGACCAGTCTGTACCAGTAAAGGCCAATAGAGACCAGTCCGCACCAGTAAAGGCCAATAGAGACCAGTCTGTACCAGTAAAGGCCAATAGAGACCAGTCCACACCAGTAAAGGCCAATAGAGACCAGTCCGCACCAGTAAAGGCCAATAGAGACCAGTCCGCACCAGTAAAGGCCAATAGAGACCAGTCCGCACCAGTAAAGGCCAATAGAGACCAGTCCGCACCAGTAAAGGCCAATAGAGACCAGTCTGTACCAGTAAAGGCCAATAGAGACCAGTCTGTACCAGTAAAGGCCAATAGAGACCAGTCTGTACCAGTAAAGGCCAATAGAGACCAGTCCGCACCAGTAAAGGCCAATAGAGACCAGTCTGTACCAGTAAAGGCCAATAGAGACCAGTCCACACCAGTAAAGGCCAATAGAGACCAGTCCGCACCAGTAAAGGCCAATAGAGACCAGTCCGCACCAGTAAAGGCCAATAGAGACCAGTCTGTACCAGTAAAGGCCAATAGAGACCAGTCCGCACCAGTAAAGGCCAATAGAGACCAGTCTGTACCAGTAAAGGCCAATAGAGACCAGTCCGCACCAGTAAAGGCCAATAGAGACCAGTCTGTACCAGTAAAGGCCAATAGAGACCAGTCCGCACCAGTAAAGGCCAATAGAGACCAGTCCGCACCAGTAAAGGCCAATAGAGACCAGTCCGCACCAGTAAAGGCCAATAGAGACCAGTCCGCACCAGTAAAGGCCAATAGAGACCAGTCTGTACCAGTAAAGGCCAATAGAGACCAGTCTGTACCAGTAAAGGCCAATAGAGACCAGTCTGTACCAGTAAAGGCCAATAGAGACCAGTCTGTACCAGTAAAGGCCAATAGAGACCAGTCCGCACCAGTAAAGGCCGATAGAGACCAGTCTGTACCAGTAAAGGCCAATAGAGACCAGTCCGTACCAGTAAAGGCCAATAGAGACCAGTCTGTACCAGTAAAGGCCAATAGAGACCAGTCTGTACCAGTAAAGGCCGATAGAGACCAGTCTGTACCAGTAAAGGCCAATAGAGACCAGTCTGTACCAGTAAAGGCCAATAGAGACCAGTCTGTACCAGTAAAGGCCAATAGAGACCAGTCCGCACCAGTAAAGGCCGATAGAGACCAGTCTGTACCAGTAAAGGCCAATAGAGACCAGTCTGTACCAGTAAAGGCCAATAGAGACCAGTCCGCACCAGTAAAGGCCAATAGAGACCAGTCTGTACCAGTAAAGGCCAATAGAGACCAGTCCGCACCAGTAGCGCCCGGTGCAGCCCAGTATAACCAGTACAACCAGTATAACCAGTATAACCAGTACAAGCAGTACCTGGTTGGCCGCCATCCACCTCGCCGCCTCCTCCACCCGCTGGAACTCGACGAAGGCAAAACCGCGACTCTGACCTGGAAACAGCACCCGACGCCGTACTGGGAATACTGGGAATACTGGGAATGCTGGGAATACTGGGAATACTGGGAATGCTGGGAATGCTGGGAATGCTGGGAATGCTGGGAATGCTGGGAATGCTGGGGATGCTGGGGATGCTGGGAATGCTGGGAATGCTGGGAATACTGGGAATACTGGGAATACTGGGAATGCTGGGAATGCTGGGAATGCTGGGGATGCTGGGGATGCTGGGAATGCTGGGAATACTGGGAATGCTGGGGATGCTGGGAATGCTGGGGATGCTGGGAATGCTGGGGATGCTGGGGATGCTGGGAATACTGGGGATGCTGGGGATGCTGGGGATGCTGGGGATGCTGGGGATACTGGGGATGCTGGGGAGACTGGGAATACTGGGAATACTGGGGATGCTGGGGATGCTGGGGATGCTGGGAATACTGGGGATGCTGGGGATGCTGGGGATGCTGGGGAGACTGGGGATACTGGGGATGCTGGGGAGACTGGGGATACTGGGGATGCTGGGGATGCTGGGGAGACTGGGGATACTGGGAATACTGGGGATGCTGGGGATGCTGGGGATGCTGGGGATGCTGGGGAGACTGGGGATACTGGGAATACTGGGGATGCTGGGGATGCTGGGGATGCTGGGGATGCTGGGGATGCTGGGGATACTGGGGATGCTGGGGAGACTGGGAATACTGGGAATACTGGGGATGCTGGGGATGCTGGGGATGCTGGGAATACTGGGGATGCTGGGGATGCTGGGGATGCTGGGGAGACTGGGGATACTGGGGATGCTGGGGAGACTGGGGATACTGGGGATGCTGGGGATGCTGGGGAGACTGGGGATACTGGGAATACTGGGGATGCTGGGGATGCTGGGGATGCTGGGGATGCTGGGGAGACTGGGGATACTGGGAATACTGGGGATGCTGGGGATGCTGGGGATGCTGGGGATGCTGGGGATGCTGGGGATACTGGGGATGCTGGGGAGACTGGGAATACTGGGAATACTGGGGATGCTGGGGATGCTGGGGATACTGGGGATGCTGGGGAGACTGGGGAGACTGGGGATACTGGGGAGACTGGGGATACTGGGGATACTGGGGATGCTGGGGATGCTGGGGATACTGGGGAGACTGGGGAGACTGGGGATGCTGGGGAGACTGGGGAGACTGGGGATACTGGGGAGACTGGGGAGACTGGGGATACTGGGGATACTGGGGAGACTGGGGATGCTGGGGAGACTGGGGAGACTGGGGATACTGGGGATGCTGGGGATACTGGGGAGACTGGGGAGACTGGGGATACTGGGGATACTGGGGATACTGGGGATGCTGGGGATGCTGGGGAGACTGGGGAGACTGGGGATGCTGGGGAGACTGGGGAGACTGGGGAGACTGGGGAGACTGGGGATACTGGGGATACTGGGGAGACTGGGGATGCTGGGGATACTGGGGAGACTGGGGATACTGGGGATACTGGGGAGACTGGGGATGCTGGGGATACTGGGGAGACTGGGGAGACTGGGGATGCTGGGGATACTGGGGAGACTGGGGATACTGGGGATACTGGGGAGACTGGGGATACTGGGGATACTGGGGAGACTGGGGAGACTGGGAGACTGGGGAGACTGGGGAGACTGGGGAGACTGGGAGACTGGGGAGACTGGGGAGACTGGGGAGACTGGGAGACTGGGAGACTGGGGATACTGGGGATACTGGGGAGACTGGGGAGACTGGGAGACTGGGGAGACTGGGGAGACTGGGAGACTGGGACCTCTTGGGGGCTACTGGGAACCCATGGGTGCTACTGGGAACTGGTGGGTGATACTGGGTTTACTGGGAACCCACGGGTGCTACTGCGACCCCTTCCAAGCTGGTTTTGAGCCCCCCCTAGGTGCTTCAGGGACCCTCCGGGTCGGGCACAGCACCCTTGGGTGCTCCTGGAGAGAAGATGGGGACCCCTGGGTGCTCCTGGGGGTGGAACCAGCACCCCTGGGTGCCCCCTAGGAAGGGGATCAGCACCCCTGGGTGCTCCTGGAGAAGGGATCAGCACCCCTGGGTGCTCCTAGGGAGAAGATGGGGACCCCTGGGTGCTCCGAGGACACCCCTGGGTGCCCCAGGAGAGAGTTTGGCACCCCTGGGTGCCCCATGAGAAGGGATCAGCACCCCTGGGTGCTCCTAAAGTTGGGACCAGCACCCCTGGGTGCTCCCGGGGAAGGGATCAGCACCCCTGGGTGCTCCTGGGGAAGGGATCAGCACCCCTGGGTGCCCTTAGAGTTGGGATCAGCACCCCTGGGTGCTCCTGGGGAGGGACAGCACCCCTGGGTGCCCTTAGAGCTGGGATCAGCACCCCTGGGTGCTCCTGGGGAGGGATCAGCACCCCTGGGTGCCCTTAGAGCTGGGATCAGCACCCCTGGGTGCTCCTGGGGAGGGATCAGCACCCCTGGGTGCCCTTAGAGCTGGGATCAGCACCCCTGGGTGCCCCATGAGAAGGGATCAGCACCCCTGGGTGCTCCTGGGGAAGGGATAAGCACCCCTGGGTGCCCTTAGAGTTGGGATCAGCACCCCTGGGTGCTCCTGGGGAAGGGATCAGCACCCCTGGGTGCCCTTAGAGCTGGGATCAGCACCCCTGGGTGCTCCTGGGGAGGGATCAGCACCCCTGGGTGCTCCTAAAGTTGGGACCAGCACCCCTGGGTGCTCCCGGGGAAGGGATCAGCACCCCTGGGTGCTCCTGGGGAAGGGATCAGCACCCCTGGGTGCCCTTAGAGCTGGGATCAGCACCCCTGGGTGCTCCTGAAGATGGAACCAGCACCCCTGGGTGCTCCTGGGGAAGGGACCAGCACCCCTGGGTGCCCCTAGAGCTGGGATCAGCACCCCTGGGTGCTCCTAGAGAAGGGCTGGGCACCCCTGGGTGCCCCCTAGGAACGGGATCAGCACCCCTGGGTGCTCCTGGGGAAGGGACCAGCACCCCTGGGTGCTGCCTGGTGTGAGTTTGGCACCCCTGGGTGCCCCTGGGGACGGAATCAGCACCCCTGGGTGCTCCTGGGGAAGGGATCAGCACCCCTGGGTGCTCCTAGGACACCCCGGGTGTCCTTAAGGAGAAGACTGGCACCCCTGGGTGCCCCTGGGGATCGAGTCAGCACCCCTGGGTGCCCCCTAAGTTCCGTGTAGCACCCCTGGGTGCCCCTCGAGTGGGAGATGAACACCCCTGGGTGCCCCTTGAGTGAAACCTGCACCCCTGGGTGCCCCCTAAGTTCCACGCAAGAGCCCTGGGTGCCCCCTGAAAATGGAATCAGCCCCCTTGGGTGCCCCCGGCAGGGACCCAGTGCCCTCGGGTGCCCCTGGGGGGTGGGATTCAGAGCCCTCGGGTGCCCCGGGGTTGGGGAGGGGGGGGATTCAGCACCCTTGGGTGCTCTGCTCACCTGAGGATTTGTTGCGCATCAGCCGGACCTCGCGGGGCTGCACCCCCTGGGCCTGCAGCTGCGCCCGGATCTGGAACGGGGGGGGGGGGAAGAGGAGAAAAAACATCTGGGGGGGAGGCCCCAACATCTGGGGGGGCCCCCAAACATCTGGGGGAGGCCCCAACATCTGGAGGAGCCACCCAGGGGCTGGGGGACCCCGACCCGACAGCGGCCGAAGGAGCCGGAGACTGAGGGGTTAACAAGAGGTGCTTGGGGTGAGGGGCGTGGCCTAAAGGGCAAGGGGCGTGGCCTAGAGGCAAGGGGTTTGGGGAGGAGCTTATAGTGAGGGGCGTGGCCTAAACGCAGTGAGCTCGAAGGGAGGAGCTTATGGGGAAGGGGCGTGGTCTAGAGCTAATAAACAGGTGAGGTGGCGTTAAAGTAGCCCTAAGGGGCGTGGCCTAAGAGTGGGCGTGGCTTAAAGGAAAAGCGCTTGGAGGGAAGGGGCGTGGCCTAGAGAGAATGGACTATGGGTCACGGCCTATGGAATGGGCGTGGCTTAAAGAGAGGGGGCGTGGCTTGACAAAAAGGGGCGCGGTCTGTAGAAATGGGCTTGGCTGAGGGGGCGTGGCCTAAGAATAAGTGGGCGTGGTCTATCTAAGGGGGTTTGCCCGTCCCACTTCTTGACTGTGGGGCCTGTCCTAGCCCAGAGGGCCCTGTCCTAGCCCAGAGGGGCCTGTCCTAGCCCAGAGAGGCCCTGTCCTAGCCCAGAGGGGCCTGTCCTAGCCCAGAGAGGCCCTGTCCTAGCCCAGAGAGGCCCTGTCCTAGCCCAGAGGGCCCTGTCCTAGCCCAGAGAGGCCCTGTCCTAGCCCAGAGGGCCCTGTCCTAGCCCAGAGGGGCCTGTCCTAGCCCAGAGGGGCCTGTCCTAGCCCAGAGAGGCCCTGTCCTAGCCCAGAGAGGCCCTGTCCTAGCCCCGAGGCCCTGTCCTAGCCCAGAGGGGCCTGTCCTAGCCCAGAGGGCCCTGTCCTAGCCCAGAGGGGCCTGTCTAGCCCAGAGAGGCCCTGTCCTAGCCCAGAGGGGCCCTGTCCTAGCCCAGAGAGGCCCTGTCCTAGCCCAGAGAGGCCCTGTCCTAGCCCAGAGGGGCCTGTCCTAGCCCAGAGAGGCCCTGTCCTAGCCCAGAGAGGCCCTGTCCTAGCCCAGAGGGGCCTGTCCTAGCCCAGAGGGCCTGTCCTAGCCAGAGGGCCTGTCCTAGCCCAGAGGGGCCTGTCCTAGCCCAGAGGGCCCTGTCCTAGCCCAGAGGGGCCTGTCCTAGCCCAGAGAGGCCCTGTCCTAGCCCGAGGCCCTGTCCTAGCCCAGAGGGGCCTGTCCTAGCCCAGAGGGCCCTGTCCTAGCCCAGAGGGGCCCTGTCCTAGCCCAGAGAGGCCCTGTCCTAGCCCAGAGGGCCCTGTCCTAGCCCAGAGGGGCCTGTCCTAGCCCAGAGGGGCCTGTCCTAGCCCAGAGGGCCCTGTCCTAGCCCAGAGAGGCCCTGTCCTAGCCCAGAGGGGCCTGTCCTAGCCCAGAGGGCCCTGTCCTAGCCCAGAGGGGCCTGTCCTAGCCCAGAGAGGCCCTGTCCTAGCCCAGAGGGGCCCTGTCCTAGCCCAGAGGGGCCTGTCCTAGCCCAGAGGGCCCTGTCCTAGCCCAGAGGGCCCTGTCCTAGCCCAGAGGGGCCTGTCCTAGCCCAGAGGGCCCTGTCCTAGCCAGAGGGGCCTGTCCCTAGCCCAGAGGGCCCTGTCCTAGCCCAGAGAGGCCCTGTCCTAGCCCAGAGGGGGCCTGTCCTAGCCCAGAGGGGCCCTGTCCTAGCCCAGAGGGGCCTGTCCTAGCCCAGAGAGGCCCTGTCCTAGCCCAGAGGGGCCCTGTCCTAGCCCAGAGGGGCCTGTCCTAGCCCAGAGGGCCCTGTCCTAGCCCAGAGAGGCCCTGTCCTAGCCCAGAGGGGCCTGTCCTAGCCCAGAGGGCCCTGTCCTAGCCCAGAGGGGCCTGTCCTAGCCCAGAGAGGCCCTGTCCTAGCCCAGAGAGGCCCTGTCCTAGCCCAGAGGGCCCTGTCCTAGCCCAGAGGGCCCTGTCCTAGCCCAGAGGGGCCTGTCCTAGCCCAGAGAGGCCCTGTCCTAGCCCAGAGAGGCCCTGTCCTAGCCCAGAGGGGCCTGTCCTAGCCCAGAGG
>JAUNZM010002242.1:5000-10000 GCA_033459285.1 Clamator glandarius
CGGGTAGACCTGGCAGCCCGCCGTGGACTTAGTCTCTGCGGCTTCCGCAGGCGGGTAGACCTGGCAGCCCGCCGTGGACTTAGTCTCTGCGGCTTCCACAGGCGGGTAGACCTGGCAGCCCGCCGTGGACTTAGTCTCTGCGGCTGGCGCAGGCGGGTAGACCTGGCAGCCCGCCGTGGACTTAGTCTCTGCGGCTGGCGCAGGCGGGTAGACCTGGCAGCCCGCCGTGGACTTAGTCTCTGCGGCTTCCGCAGGCGGGTAGACCTGGCAGCCCGCCGTGGACTTAGTCTCTGCGGCTTCCGCAGGCGGGTAGACCTGGCAGCCCGCCGTGGACTTAGTCTCTGCGGCTTCCGCAGGCGGGTAGACCTGGCAGCTCGCCGTGGAATTAGTCTCTGCGGCTTCCGCAAGCGGGTAGACCTGGCAGCCCGCCGTGGACTTAGTCTCTGCGGCTTCCGCAGGCGGGTAGACCTGGCAGCCCGCCGTGGACTTAGTCTCTGCGGCTTCCGCAGGCGGGTAGACCTGGCAGCCCGCCGTGGACTTAGTCTCTGCGGCTTCCGCAGGCGGGTAGACCTGGCAGCCCGCCGTGGACTTAGTCTCTGCGGCTGGCGCAGGCGGGTAGACCTGGCAGCCCGCCGTGGACTTAGTCTCTGCGGCTGGCGCAGGCGGGTAGACCTGGCAGCCCGCCGTGGACTTAGTCTCTGCGGCTTCCGCAGGCGGGTAGACCTGGCAGCCCGCCGTGGACTTAGTCTCTGCGGCTGGCGCAGGCGGGTAGACCTGGCAGCCCGCCGTGGACTTAGTCTCTGCGGCTTCCGCAGGCGGGTAGACCTGGCAGCCCGCCGTGGACTTAGTCTCTGCGGCTTCCGCAGGCGGGTAGACCTGGCAGCCCGCCGTGGACTTAGTCTCTGCGGCTTCCGCAGGCGGGTAGACCTGGCAGCCCGCCGTGGACTTAGTCTCTGCGGCTGGCGCAGGCGGGTAGACCTGGCAGCCCGCCGTGGACTTAGTCTCTGCGGCTTCCGCAGGCGGGTAGACCTGGCAGCCCGCCGTGGACTTAGTCTCTGCGGCTTCCGCAGGCGGGTAGACCTGGCAGCCCGCCGTGGACTTAGTCTCTGCGGCTTCCGCAGGCGGGTAGACCTGGCAGCCCGCCGTGGACTTAGTCTCTGCGGCTGGCGCAGGCGGGTAGACCTGGCAGCCCGCCGTGGACTTAGTCTCTGCGGCTTCCGCAGGCGGGTAGACCTGGCAGCCCGCCGTGGACTTAGTCTCTGCGGCATCTGCAGGCGGGTAGACCTGGCAGCCCGCGGTGGACTTAGTTTCTGCGGCTTGCGCTAACGGGTAGACCTGGCAGCCCGCCGTGGACTTAGTCTCTGCGGCTTGCGCTAACGGGTAGACCTGGCGGCCGCCTCCGCTCCTGGTTCTCACCGAAGGGGTCGCTGCTTTGCGCTGCCTCCGGTTATGTCCTCGTAAGAGGCGGCGTCGTTGGCGCGCTCCCTCCGCTGGTGACTTCTCCGAGTTGGAAGCTAGGGCCCCCTCGGACTCACCTGTACATACTATAGGGGCGAGCGGTGACTCGCCGCGGAGGGCACCGCTGGCGAGCGGCTAAGTTGGGCTGTGCACGATCCGTTTCGGCCGCTCCGCCGGAGGAGTTGCATTTTCCCGGTTGCACTCTCTCCGGTTCTTTTTTCCGCTTTCTCGTTTTTCCGCTTTTCTCTGGTCGCCGCTGCACCGGGGTGACTCGTTCGCCGCGGGGTGAGCGCAAGAGGTGGTGCGGCGTGTGTCAGGCTGATGGTCTCGTTGTCGAACGCTGAGAAGGGGAAGTCGAGTGTGCCGCGGCTCTCCCCTGGTCCCGGCTGGCCAGGCACGGATGGGCTCGGTGTCTCGGAGCGGTGGGTGATGCTTAGCGAGGCTCGTCTCGGCAGGCGCGTCTGAGGGGCTTCTCGGCAGGGCCGGCTCTGCCGGTGTGCCAGCCGGTGTTGCACCCCTCTCCCCGGACGCTGCCTGGTCGTTCGTACCGCTCCCGCCGTTCTCCCCACGGGGTTGGGCGGTGGGATGCCGCGTGGTGGCCGTTGCTGTCCCAGGAGAACCGTGGCTGCGGGGGCCTCGGTACCCTTTTATTTTTCCCTGATCGATGAGGTTCGATAGACGTGGCCGCCCGCCGTGGACTTGCTTTCCGCGGCTTGCGGTGGCGGGTAGACCTGGCCGCCCGCTGGTTTCCTAGAGGTGGGTAGACGTGACGGCCGGTTTGCCACGGAGCAGGCCTCCGCCGCGGGAGTGTAGCGTTCCCTTCGCGCCGTCCGTTCCCCTGGGTGCCGGGGTAGACCTGGCAGCCCGCCGTGGACTTCGTTTCTGCGGCTTGCGCTGGCGGGTAGACCTGGCCGCCCGCCAGTGCCTGGAGATGGGTAGACCTGACGGCCGGTTTTACCCGGCCGCGGCGCAGGCCCCCGCCGCGGGATCGTAGCGTTCCCTCCGCACCGTCCTTCCCCCTGGGTGCTGGGGTAGACGTGGCCGCCCGCCGTGGACTTGCTTTCTGCGGCTTGCGCTGGCGGGTAGACCTGGCAGCCCGCCGGTTGCCTGGAGGTGGGTAGACGTGATGGCCGGTTTCGTCCCCGCCTCGCGCGCCGCGTCCTGTCTACCCGGCTCCGGCCGTCCGGGCTTACCCTTCTCCGGCCGTCCTGGACGTCTACCCGGCTCTGGCCGTCCGGGCTTAGCCGGCTCCGGCCGTCCTGTCTACCCTCCTCCGGCCATCCGGGCTTCCCCGGCTCCGGCCGTCCTGGCTACCCCTCTCCGGTCGTCCGGGCTTACCCTTCTCCGGCCGTCCTGGCTACCCGGCTCCGGCCGTCCGGGCTTACCCGGCTCTGGCCGTCCGGGCTTACCCGGCTCCGGCAGTCCGGGCTTACCCGGCTCCGGCCGTTCTGACTACACACCTCCGGCTGTCCTGTCTACCATCCTCCGGCCGTCCGGGCTTACCCTTCTCCGGTCGTCCTGGCTACCCCTCTCCGGCCGTCCGGGCTTACCCTTCTCCGGCCGTCCTGGCTACCCGGCTCCGGCCGTCCGGGCTTACCCGGCTCTGGCCGTCCGGGCTTACCCGGCTCCGGCCGTCCTGGCTACCCCTCTCCGGTCGTCCGGGCTTACCCTTCTCCGGCCGTCCTGGCTACCCGGCTCCGGCCGTCTGGGCTTACCCGGCTCTGGCCGTCCGGGCTTACCCGGCTCCGGCAGTCCGGGCTTACCCGGCTCCGGCCGTTCTGGCTACACACCTCCGGCTGTCCTGTCTACCATCCTCCGGCCGTCCGGGCTTACCCTTCTCCGGTCGTCCTGGCTACCCCTCTCCGGCCGTCCGGGCTTACCCTTCTCCGGCCGTCCTGGCTACCCGGCTCCGGCCGTCCGGGCTTACCCGGCTCTGGCCGTCCGGGCTTACCCGGCTCCGGCCGTTCTGGCTACCCGGCTCCGGCTGTCCTGTCTACCATCCTCCGGCCGTCCGGGCTTACCCGGCTCCGGCCGTCCTGTCTACCCGCTCCGGCCGTCTCGTCTACCCACCTCCGGAGCATCGGCAGGACCGCCGTGCTTCGCCCGGGCTACCGGTTTTTCCGGCCGCGTCGGGCCGTCAGGTCTACCCCTCTCCGGCCGGTCTTTGTTCGTTTTTCCAGCGGGACGGGTAGACCTGGCGGCCGCCTCCGCTCCTGGTTCTCACCGAAGGGGTCGCTGCTTTGCGCTGCCTCCGGTTATGTCCTCGTAAGAGGCGGCGTCGTTGGCGCGCCCCCTCCGCTGGTGACTTCTCCGAGTTGGAAGCTAGGGCGCCCTCGGACTCACCTGTACATACTATAGGGGCGAGCGGTGACTCGCCACTGAGGGCACGGCTGGCGAGCGGCTAAGTTGGGCTGCGCACGATCCGTTTCGGCCGCTTCGCCGGAGGAGTCGCATTTTCCCGGTTGCACTCTCTCCGATCATGCTTTCCGCTTATCTCGTTTTTCCGCTTTTCTCTGGTCGCCGCTGCACCGGGGTGTGAGTCGTTCGCCGCGGGGTGAGCGCAAGAGGTGGTGCGGCGTGTGTCAGGCTGATGGTCTCGTTGTCGAACGCTGAGAAGGGGAAGTCGAGCGTGCCGCGACTTTCCCCTGGTCCCGGCTGTCCAGGCACGGATGGGCTCGGTGTCTCGGAGCGGTGGGTGATGCTTAGCGAGGCTCGTCTCGGCAGGCGCGTCTGAGGGGCTACTCGGCAGGGCCGGCTCTGCCGGTGCGCCAGCCGGTGTTGCACCCCTCTCCCCGGACGCTGCCTGGTCGTTCGTACCGCTCCGGCCCTTCTCCCCACGGGGTTGGGCGGTGGGTTGCCGCGTGGTGGCCGTTGCTGTCCCAGGAGAACCGTGGCCGCGGGGGCCTCGGTACCCTTTTATTTTTTTCTTTCCTGATCGATGAGGCTCTCTGGGTCGCGTCGGAGAGGGCCCCCGGCGGGCCGGCTCTTCCGCGCTCCCTGTAACGGGGAATCCGCGGCGGGGTTCGGTGTTCAGGCAGGGCGGTCTCCTCTCCTACTCGCTTCCCGGCGGCGTGTGAGGTGTGCGGCTCTCGTTCCCCCGAGCGCGTTGACCGTGTTTGGGGCGGCGGCGGCGGGGTGCGTGCCTCGCCGCGTCGCCCCGCTCCTCTTCCTAGCGCTCGCCCCGGGGCTCGTCGGGCTTCACGACCGAACCGGGCTGTGTGACGGCCGCGTGGCCCCCCGTGAGCTTTCAGGTGTCCCTCGAGCAAGGCGAGGTGATGGCGCCGGCTCCGGTCCGGGTTTGCCCCGTTTGGGCTTGCCGGCCGCAAGCAGCGTCTGGGCGGCGGAGCGGCCAAAGGAATGAAGGGGAAAAAAGCCCGAGAGCGCAGCAGCGGGCTTGGCTGAGAGGCGGCAGCGGGGCGTCCTCTGCCGCCGTCGGTTCTGCTCTCGGTGCCGCGCCGCCGCCTCTCGCTGCGGAGCGAGCCGCCCCTCCTCCAAGGGGCCTCGGTCGCCGGGTCGCGCCCGCCTCGTCGGGTCGCTGTCTC
>JAUNZM010002242.1:22500-30000 GCA_033459285.1 Clamator glandarius
CTCGCCGCGGAGGGCACCGCTGGCGAGCGGCTAAGTTGGGCTGTGCACGATCCGTTTCGGCCGCTCCGCCGGAGGAGTTGCATTTTCCCGGTTGCACTCTCTCCGGTTCTTTTTTCCGCTTTCTCGTTTTTCCGCTTTTCTCTGGTCGCCGCTCCACCGGGGTGACTCGTTCGCCGCGGGGTGAGCGCAAGAGGTGGTGCGGCGTGTGTCAGGCTGATGGTCTCGTTGTCGAACGCTGAAAAAGGGAAGTCGAGCGTGCCGCGGCTCTCCCCTGGTCCCGGCTGGCCAGGCACGGATGGGCTCGGTGTCTCGGAGCGGTGGGTGATGCTTAGCGAGGCTCGTCTCGGCAGGCGCGTCTGAGGGGCTTCTCGGCAGGGCCGGCTCTGCCGGTGTGCCAGCCGGTGTTGCACCCCTCTCCCCGGACGCTGCCTGGTCGTTCGTACCGCTCCCGCCGTTCTCCCCACGGGGTTGGGCGGTGGGATGCCGCGTGGTGGCCGTTGCTGTCCCAGGAGAACCGTGGCTGCGGGGGCCTCGGTACCCTTTTATTTTTCCCTGATCGATGAGGTTCGATCGACGTGGCCGCCCGCCGTGGACTTGCTTTCCGCGGCTTGCGGTGGCGGGTAGACCTGGCCGCCCGCTGGTTTCCTAGAGGTGGGTAGACGTGACGGCCGGTTTGCCACGGAGCAGGCCTCCGCCGCGGGAGTGTAGCGTTCCCTTCGCGCCGTCCGTTCCCCTGGGTGCTGGGGTAGACCTGGCAGCCCGCCGTGGACTTGCTTTCTGCGGCTTGCGCTGGCGGGTAGACCTGGCAGCCCGCCGGTTGCCTGGAGGTGGGTAGACGTGATGGCCGGTTTCGTCCCCGCCTCGCGCGCCGCGTCCTGTCTACCCGGCTCCGGCCGTCCGGGCTTACCCTTCTCCGGCCGTCCTGGCTACCCGGCTCCGGCCGTCCGGGCTTAGCCGGCTCCGGCCGTCCTGTCTACCCTCCTCCGGCCGTCCGGGCTTATCCGGCTCCGGCCGTCCTGGCTACCCCTCTCCGGCCGTCCGGGCTTACCCTTCTTCGGCCGTCCTGGCTACCCGGCTCCGGCCGTCCGGGCTTACCCGGCTCCGGCCGTTCTGGCTACACACCTCCGGCCGTCCGGGCTTACCCGGCTCTGGCCGTCCGGGCTTACCCGGCTCCGGCCGTTCTGGCTACCCGGCTCCGGCCGTCCTGTCTATCCTCCTCCGGCCGTCCGGGCTTACCCGGCTCCGGCCGTCCTGTCTACCCGCTCCGGCCGTCTCGTCTACCCACCTCCGGAGCATCGGCAGGACCGCCGTGCTTCGCCCGGGCTGCCGGTCTTTCCGGCCGCGTCGGGCCGTCAGGTCTACCCCTCTCCGGCCGGTCTTTGTTCGTTTTTCCAGCGGGACGGGTAGACCTGGCGGCCGCCTCCGCTCCTGGTTCTCACCGAAGGGGTCGCTGCTTTGCGCTGCCTCCGGTTATGTCCTCGTAAGAGGCGGCGTCGTTGGCGCGCCCCCTCCGCTGGTGACTTCTCCGAGTTGGAAGCTAGGGCGCCCTCGGACTCACCTGTACATACTATAGGGGCGAGCGGTGACTCGCCACTGAGGGCACGGCTGGCGAGCGGTCTAAGTTGGGCTGCGCACGATCCGTTTCGGCCGCTCCGCCGGAGGAGTCGCATTTTCCCGGTTGCACTCTCTCCGATTCTGCTTTCCGCTTATCTCGTTTTTCCGCTTTTCTCTGGTCGCCGCTGCACCGGGGTGTGAGTCGTTCGCCGCGGGGTGAGCGCAAGAGGTGGTGCGGCGTGTGTCAGGCTGATGGTCTCGTTGTCGAACGCTGAGAAGGGGAAGTCGAGCGTGCCGCGGCTCTCCCCTGGTCCCGGCTGTCCAGGCACGGATGGGCTCGGTGGCTCCGGCCGTCCTCTCTACTCGGCTCCGGCCGTCCTGTCTACCCTCCTCCGGCTGTCCTCTCTACCCTCCTCCGGCCCTGCTGGCTTACCCGGCTCCGGCCGTTCTGTCTACCCTCCTCCGGCCTTCCGGGCTTACCCGGCTCCGGCCGTTCTGTCTACCCACCTCCGACCTTCCTTTCTACCCTCCCCTGGCCGTCCGTGCTTACCCGGCTCCGGCCGTCCTGTCTACCCATCTCTGACCTTCCTTTCTACCCTCCCCTGGCCGTCCGTGCTTACCCGGCTCTGGCCGTCTGTCTACCCTCCTCTGTCTGTGCTGTCAACCCTCCTCCGGCCGTCTGGGCTTACCCGGCTCCGGTTGTCCTGTCTACCCTCCTGCGGCCGTCCGGGCTTACCCGGCCCCGGCCGTCCTGTCTACCCTGCTCCGGTTGTCCTGCCTACCCTCCTCCGGCCTTCCGGGCTTACCCGGCTCCGGCCGTCCTGTCTACCCATCTCCGACCCTCCTTTCTACCCTCCCCTGGCCGTCCGTGCTTACTCGGCTCTGGCCGTGCGGTCTACCCGGCTGCGGCCGTCTGTCTACCCTCCTCTGTCTGTGCTGTCTAGCCTCCTCCGGCCGTACGGGCTTAACCGGCTCCGGCCGTCTGTCTACCCTCCTCCGGCCGTCCAGGCTTACCCGGCTCCGGCCGTCCTGTCTACCCCGCTCCGGTTGTCCTGCCTACCCTCCTCCGGCCGTCCGGGCTTACCCGGCTCCGGTTGTCCTGCCTACCCTCCTCCGGCCGTCCGGGCTTACCCGGCTCCGGCAGTCCTGTCTACCCTCCACCGGCCGTCCGGGCTTACCCTCCGACGGCCGTCTTGTCTACTCTCGAGGACTCTTGCACTCTCCCCCGGTTCTTTTTTCCGCTTTCTCGTTCTTCCGCTTTTCTCTGGTCGCCGCTGCACCGGGGTGTGAGTCGTTCGCCGCGGGGTGAGCGCAAGAGGTGGTGCGGTGTTTGTCAGGCTGATGGTCTCGGAGTCGAACGCTGTGAAAAGGGGAAGTCGAGCGTGCCGCGGCTTTCCCCTGGTCCCGGCTGGCCAGGCACGGATGGGCTCGGTGTCGCGGAGCGGTGGGTGATGCTTAGCGAGGCTCGTCTCGGCAGGCGCGTCTGAGGGGCTTCTCGGCAGGGCCGGCTCTGCCGGTGTGCCAGCCGGTGTTGCACCCCTCTCCCCGGACGCTGCCTGGTCGTTCGTACCGCTCCCGCCGTTCTCCCCACGGGGTTGGGCGGTGGAGATGCCGCGTGGTGGCCGTTGCTGTCCCAGGAGAACCGTGGCCGCGGGGGCCTCGGTACCCTTTTATTTGTCCCTGATAGATGAGGTTCGATCGACGTGGCCGCCCGCCGTGGACTTGCTTTCCGCGGCTTGCGGTGGCGGGAAGACCTGGCGGCCGGCAGGGGCCTGGAGGTGGGTAGACCTGACGGCCGGTTCTACCCGGCCGCGGCGCAGGCCCCTGCCGCGGGAGCGTAGCGTTCCCTCCGCACCGTCCTTCCCCCTGGGTGCTGGGGTAGACGTGGCCGCCCGCCGTGGACTTGCTTTCTGCGGCTTGCGCTGGCGGGTAGACCTGGCAGCCCGCCGGTTGCCTGGAGGTGGGTAGACGTGATGGCCGGTTTCGTCCCCGCCTCGCGCGCCGCGTCCTGTCTACCCGGCTCCGGCCGTCCGGGCTTACCCGGCTCCGGCCGTCCTGTCTACCCTCCTCCGGCCGTCCGGGCTTACCCTTCTCCGGCCGTCCTGGCTACCCCTCTCCGGCCGTCCGGGCTTACCCTTCTCCGGCCGTCCTGGCTACCCCTCTCCGGCCGTCCGGGCTTACCCTTCTCCGGCCGTCCTGGCTACCCGGCTCCGGCCGTCCGGGCTTACCCGGCTCTGGCCGTCCGGGCTTACCCGGCTCCGGCCGTTCTGGCTACACACCTCCGGCCGTCCGGGCTTACCCGGCTCTGGCCGTCCGGGCTTACCCGGCTCCGGCCGTTCTGGCTACCCGGCTCCGGCTGTCCTGTCTACCATCCTCCGGCCGTCCGGGCTTACCCGGCTCCGGCCGTCCTGTCTACCCGGCTCCGGCCGTCCTGTCTATCCTCCTCCGGCCGTCCGGGCTTACCCGGCTCCGGCCGTCCTGTCTACCCGCTCCGGCCGTCTCGTCTACCCACCTCCGGAGCATCGGCAGGACCGCCGTGCTTCGCCCGGGCTGCCGGTCTTTCCGGCCGCGTCGGGCCGTCAGGTCTACCCCTCTCCGGCCGGTCTTTGTTCGTTTTTCCAGCGGGACGGGTAGACCTGGCGGCCGCCTCCGCTCCTGGTTCTCACCGAAGGGGTCGCTGCCTTGCGGTGCCTCCGGTTATGTCCTCGTAAGAGGCGGCGTCGTTGGCGCGCCCCCTCCGCTGGTGACTTCTCCGAGTTGGAAGCTAGGGCGCCCTCGGACTCACCTGTACATACTATAGGGACGAGCTGTGACTCGCCGCGGAGGGCACGGCTGGCGAGCGGCTAAGTTGGGCTGCGCACGATCCGTTTCGGCCGCTCCGCCGGAGGAGTTGCATTTTCCCGGTTGCACTCTCTCCGGTTCTTTTTTTCGCTTTCTCGTTTTTCCGCTTTTCTCTGGTCGCCGCTGCACCGGGGTGACTCGTTCGCCGCGGGGTGAGCGCAAGAGGTGGTGCGGCGTGTGTCAGGCTGATGGTCTCGTTGTCGAACGCTGAGAAGGGGAAGTCGAGCGTGCCGCGGCTCTCCCCTGGTCCCGGCTGGCCAGGCACGGATGGGCTCGGTGTCTCGGAGCGGTGGGTGATGCTTAGCGAGGCTCGTCTCGGCAGGCGCGTCTGAGGGGCTTCTCGGCAGGGCCGGCTCTGCCGGTGTGCCAGCCGGTGTTGCACCCCTCTCCCCGGACGCTGCCTGGTCGTTCGTACCGCTCCCGCCGTTCTCCCCACGGGGTTGGGCGGTGGGATGCCGCGTGGTGGCCGTTGCTGTCCCAGGAGAACCGTGGCTGCGGGGGCCTCGGTACCCTTTTATTTTTCCCTGATCGATGAGGTTCGATCGACGTGGCCGCCCGCCGTGGACTTGCTTTCCGCGGCTTGCGGTGGCGGGTAGACCTGGCCGCCCGCTGGTTTCCTAGAGGTGGGTAGACGTGACGGCCGGTTTGCCACGGAGCAGGCCTCCGCCGCGGGAGTGTAGCGTTCCCTTCGCGCCGTCCGTTCCCCTGGGTGCTGGGCTAGACCTGGCAGCCCGCCGTGGACTTCGTTTCTGCGGCTTGCGCTGGCGGGTAGACCTGGCCGCCCGCCAGTGCCTGGAGATGGGTAGACCTGACGGCCGGTTTTACCCGGCCGCGGCGCAGGCCCCCGCCGCGGGATCGTAGCGTTCCCTTCGCACCGTCCTTCCCCCTGGGCGCTGGGGTAGACGTGGCCGCCCGCCGTGGACTTGCTTTCTGCGGCTTGCGCTGGCGGGTAGACCTGGCAGCCCGCCGGTTGCCTGGAGGTGGGTAGACGTGATGGCCGGTTTCGTCCCCGCCTCGCGCGCCGCTTCCTGTCTACCCGGCTCCGGCCGTCCGGGCTTACCCTTCTCCGGCCGTCCTGGACGTCTACCCGGCTCTGGCCGTCCGGGCTTAGCCGGCTCCGGCCGTCCTGTCTGCCCTCCTCCGGCCATCCGGGCTTCCCCGGCTCCGGCCGTCCTGGCTACCCCTCTCCGGTCGTCCGGGCTTACCCTTCTCCGGCCGTCCTGGCTACCCGGCTCCGGCCGTCCGGGCTTACCCGGCTCTGGCCGTCCGGGCTTACCCGGCTCCGGCAGTCCGGGCTTACCCGGCTCCGGCCGTTCTGGCTACACACCTCCGGCTGTCCTGTCTACCATCCTCCGGCCGTCCGGGCTTACCCTTCTCCGGTCGTCCTGGCTACCCCTCTCCGGCCGTCCGGGCTTACCCTTCTCCGGCCGTCCTGGCTACCCGGCTCCGGCCGTCCGGGCTTACCCGGCTCTGGCCGTCCGGGCTTACCCGGCTCCGGCCGTCCTGGCTACCCCTCTCCGGTCGTCCGGGCTTACCCTTCTCCGGCCGTCCTGGCTACCCGGCTCCGGCCGTCCGGGCTTACCCGGCTCTGGCCGTCCGGGCTTACCCGGCTCCGGCAGTCCGGGCTTACCCGGCTCCGGCCGTTCTGGCTACACACCTCCGGCTGTCCTGTCTACCATCCTCCGGCCGTCCGGGCTTACCCTTCTCCGGTCGTCCTGGCTACCCCTCTCCGGCCGTCCGGGCTTACCCTTCTCCGGCCGTCCTGGCTACCCGGCTCCGGCCGTCCGGGCTTACCCGGCTCTGGCCGTCCGGGCTTACCCGGCTCCGGCCGTCCTGGCTACCCCTCTCCGGTCGTCCGGGCTTACCCTTCTCCGGCCGTCCTGGCTACCCGGCTCCGGCCGTCCGGGCTTACCCGGCTCTGGCCGTCCGGGCTTACCCGGCTCCGGCAGTCCGGGCTTACCCGGCTCCGGCCGTTCTGGCTACACACCTCCGGCTGTCCTGTCTACCATCCTCCGGCCGTCCGGGCTTACCCTTCTCCGGTCGTCCTGGCTACCCCTCTCCGGCCGTCCGGGCTTACCCTTCTCCGGCCGTCCTGGCTACCCGGCTCCAGCCGTCCGGGCTTACCCGGCTCTGGCCGTCCGGGCTTACCCGGCTCCGGCCGTCCTGTCTACCATCCTCCGGCCGTCCGGGCTTACCCGGCTCCGGCCGTCCTGTCTACCCGCTCCGGCCGTCTCGTCTACCCACCTCCGGAGCATCGGCAGGACCGCCGTGCTTCACCCGGGCTACCGGTTTTTCCGGCCGCGTCGGGCCGTCAGGTCTACCCCTCTCCGGCCGGTCTTTGTTCGTTTTTCCAGCGGGACGGGTAGACCTGGCGGCCGCCTCCGCTCCTGGTTCTCACCGAAGGGGTCGCTGCTTTGCGCTGCCTCCGGTTATGTCCTCGTAAGAGGCGGCGTCGTTGGCGCGCCCCCTCCGCTGGTGACTTCTCCGAGTTGGAAGCTAGGGCGCCCTCGGACTCACCTGTACATACTATAGGGGCGAGCGGTGACTCGCCACTGAGGGCACGGCTGGCGAGCGGCTAAGTTGGGCTGCGCACGATCCGTTTCGGCCGCTTCGCCGGAGGAGTCACATTTTCCCGGTTGCACTCTCTCCGATCATGCTTTCCGCTTATCTCGTTTTTCCGCTTTTCTCTGGTCGCCGCTGCACCGGGGTGTGAGTCGTTCGCCGCGGGGTGAGCGCAAGAGGTGGTGCGGCGTGTGTCAGGCTGATGGTCTCGTTGTCGAACGCTGAGAAGGGGAAGTCGAGCGTGCCGCGACTTTCCCCTGGTCCCGGCTGTCCAGGCACGGATGGGCTCGGTGTCTCGGAGCGGTGGGTGATGCTTAGCGAGGCTCGTCTCGGCAGGCGCGTCTGAGGGGCTACTCGGCAGGGCCGGCTCTGCCGGTGCGCCAGCCGGTGTTGCACCCCTCTCCCCGGACGCTGCCTGGTCGTTCGTACCGCTCCGGCCCTTCTCCCCACGGGGTTGGGCGGTGGGTTGCCGCGTGGTGGCCGTTGCTGTCCCAGGAGAACCGTGGCCGCGGGGGCCTCGGTACCCTTTTATTTTTTTCTTTC
>JAUNZM010002242.1:40000-42500 GCA_033459285.1 Clamator glandarius
GAGCGGATCGAAGCATCTCTCCCAAAGAAAAGTACTCGAAGGGGCGAACATAAGCAGTGCTGGACTAGTGATGAGATTGAATTGTTAATGAAATTGGAAAAACAGTATGAGGGACTGAAAACCATCAATAAATTAATTGCGGAAAGTTTACCATCTAAAACCGCAAAACAAATAAGTGATAAAAGGCGCGATCTAAAAAGATCTGAAATGAGAAAGAAAGTGGAATATCGGGAAGAGGAAAACTCTGAAAAAGAGGAATGTATTGGAGACATTGATGAGACCAAGAAAGTGGACTTTAAGTCCCATTATAAGAGGACTGTCGTAGAAGGGATTACAGCTGGTAAAATATCCACTTTCCAAAATGTGTTTTGTGAAATGGTCAAAGGCGAGATAGATCCATCAATATTAATTGAAGAGGCAATGAAAGACTGCCTGGCAGACCTTGAGAGAAAATCCTCTGAGTTGGAAGCCTCCTCACAAACGGGCACGCAGAGAACCGTTAAACGGGATCGTCCCAGAAGTCCTCCAAAGAACTGGATGAGAAAGAAAGCCAAACGCAAGTGTACCTTCCGTCGGATGCAAAGGTTATACCATGCCGACAGAGGGAAGCTAGCTGGCATCATCCTGGATGGACGGGAGTCCCTGAGATGTGGGATCCCTCTAGAGGAGGCTTATAATGTCTTCAGATCTAGATGGGAGAACACGGGTAAATTCTGTGGCCTGGATGTATTCAATCATGTGGAGATGGCAGACAACTCGGCTTTTTATGCTATGTTTACGGAAAAAGAAATTAAGAGAAATATTAATGAAATGAAGAAAAATGCGGCACCAGGACCAGATGGGCTAAGTTTGAAAGATCTTGAACAATATGATTCTAAATTTATTACATTAAAGGGAATTTACAATCTATGGCTGGTGTCGGGGAGGGTTCCGGACATGGTTAAGAAATGTCGGACCATCCTAATACCAAAACCTGCGGCCCGGGAACGCCCAGATGACATCAATAACTGGCGTCCGATTACTATCGGGTCGATTATCTTAAAACTATTTTCGAGATTGTTAACAGCGAGATTGACCAAGGCCTGTCCTATAAACATGAGACAAAGGGGTTTTATTAAATCATCAGGTTGTGCTGAGAACCTGAAACTATTACAACTATTAATGAAAATCTCTAAGAGAGACCATCGCCCCCTGGGGGTAGTCTTCATTGACCTTGAAAAAGCCTTTGATACGGTGAGCCATGATCATCTAATAGCGGCTCTCAAATTAAGAAGGGTGGACGAACATATTATCACCCTCGTTAAAAATCTATATTGTAATATCCAAACCGGAATAGAATTGAAAAGCGGTGTAACTAACCCCATTAACATTCAAATTGGGGTCAAACAAGGAGATCCAATGTCTCCACTTTTATTTAATTTGGCCTTGGACCCTCTGCTGTGTAGATTGGAAAATAAGGGCACTGGTTTCAGACACTGTTCGAAAAATATTACAACGTTGGCCTTTGCGGACGATTTGGTCCTGCTGAGTGAATCCTGGGAAGGAATGCAGAGAAATATAAAAATATTGGAGGCATTTTGTTCCGTAACAGGCCTCAGAATCCAAGGGGAAAAATGTGGTGGATTTTTCATAAAACCCACACACGATTCGTATACCATCAATAATTGTGAGGAATGGACCATCAATAATTCCCCCTTGAAAATGATGGACCCCGGAGACACTGTGAAATACCTGGGTCTTAAAACGGACCCATGGGTTGGAATATCTAATCCAGAGTTACTGGGGAAATTAAAAGACTGGTTACATCGGATTGAGAGAGCTTATTTAAAACCTTTACAGAAAGTAGAGATCTTGAAAGGGTATACAATTCCCAGATTGATTTACTCGGCTGACCAATCAAATGTAAAGGCTTCATTACTAGAAAGCCTTGACCTAGAAATAAGAGCTGCGGTCAAGGGATGGTTACACCTGCCCCCAAGTACGTGTGATGCCATCCTATATTCCAGCATTAGGGATGGTGGACTAGGATTAAATCGATTATCGGCATTGGTTCCCAGTATTCAAGCCCGTAGATTGCATCGGTTGGTGCATTCCTCGGATGAGTTGGTTAAGACCTTGTTGAAGGCAGAGAATATCGAAAAAGAGTATGAGAAACTCTGGATTACAGCTGGGGGTGATAGAAGTAAGATGCCATCCATATGGGAACCACCTATCATTGTTACAACTGACGATGTAAATGAGGGAGATGTCCCACTTTCGGAATGGGAAAGAGCCGCCCCGAAAGCTCTTTTTCCGAAACCTTGCAACTGGAGGAAGAACGAATTTGTGAATTGGGCTAAGCTGACATCTCAAGGGATCGGTATAAAGAATTTTGAGAACGATAGTATTAGCAATGACTGGCTAATACACAACAGAGGTATTCCTCAGAGAAAATTAATAACAGCATTGCAATTACGGGCGAATGTCTACCCCAACAGAGAATTTCTGTCTAGGGGTAGGC
>JAUNZM010002242.1:47500-52561 GCA_033459285.1 Clamator glandarius
CTGGCAGCCCGCCGTGGACTTAGTCTCTGCGGCTTGCGCTAACGGGTAGACCTGGCAGCCCGCCGTGGACTTAGTCTCTGCGGCTGGCGCAGGCGGGCAGACCTGGCAGCCCGCCGTGGACTTAGTCTCTGCGGCTGGCGCAGGCGGGTAGACCTGGCAGCCCGCCGTGGACTTAGTCTCTGCGGCTTGCGCTAACGGGTAGACCTGGCAGCCCGCCGTGGACTTAGTCTCTGCGGCTTGCGCTAACGGGTAGACCTGGCGGCCGCCTCCGCTCCTGGTTCTCACCGAAGGGGTCGCTGCTTTGCGCTGCCTCCGGTTATGTCCTCGTAAGAGGCGGCGTCGTTGGCGCGCTCCCTCCGCTGGTGACTTCTCCGAGTTGGAAGCTAGGGCCCCCTCGGACTCACCTGTACATACTATAGGGGCGAGCGGTGACTCGCCGCGGAGGGCACCGCTGGCGAGCGGCTAAGTTGGGCTGTGCACGATCCGTTTCGGCCGCTCCGCCGGAGGAGTTGCATTTTCCCGGTTGCACTCTCTCCGGTTCTTGTTTCCGCTTTCTCGTTTTTCCGCTTTTCTCTGGTCGCCGCTCCACCGGGGTGACTCGTTCGCCGCGGGGTGAGCGCAAGAGGTGGTGCGGCGTGTGTCAGGCTGATGGTCTCGTTGTCGAACGCTGAAAAAGGGAAGTCGAGTGTGCCGCGGCTCTCCCCTGGTCCCGGCTGTCCAGGCACGGATGGGCTCGGTGTCTCGGAGCGGTGGGTGATGCTTAGCGAGGCTCGTCTCGGCAGGCGCGTCTGAGGGGCTTCTCGGCAGGGCCGGCTCTGCCGGTGTGCCAGCCGGTGTTGCACCCCTCTCCCCGGACGCTGCCTGGTCGTTCGTACCGCTCCCGCCGTTCTCCCCACGGGGTTGGGCGGTGGGATGCCGCGTGGTGGCCGTTGCTGTCCCAGGAGAACCGTGGCCGCGGGGGCCTCGGTACCCTTTTATTTTTCCCTGATCGATGAGGTTCGATCGACGTGGCCGCCCGCCGTGGACTTGCTTTCCGCGGCTTGCGGTGGCGGGTAGACCTGGCCGCCCGCTGGTTTCCTAGAGGTGGGTAGACGTGACGGCCGGTTTGCCACGGAGCAGGCCTCCGCCGCGGGAGTGTAGCGTTCCCTTCGCGCCGTCCGTTCCCCTGGGTGCTGGGGTAGACCTGGCAGCCCGCCGTGGACTTCGTTTCTGCGGCTTGCGCTGGCGGGTAGACCTGGCCGCCCGCCAGTGCCTGGAGATGGGTAGACCTGACGGCCGGTTTTACCCGGCCGCGGCGCAGGCCCCCGCCGCGGGATCGTAGCGTTCCCTTCGCACCGTCCTTCCCCCTGGGCGCTGGGGTAGACGTGGCCGCCCGCCGTGGACTTGCTTTCTGCGGCTTGCGCTGGCGGGTAGACCTGGCAGCCCGCCGGTTGCCTGGAGGTGGGTAGACGTGATGGCCGGTTTCGTCCCCGCCTCGCGCGCCGCGTCCTGTCTACCCGGCTCCGGCCGTCCGGGCTTACCCTTCTCCGGCCGTCCGGGCTTACCCTTCTCCGGCCGTCCTGGACGTCTACCCGGCTCTGGCCGTCCGGGCTTAGCCGGCTCCGGCCGTCCTGTCTACCCTCCTCCGGCCATCCGGGCTTCCCCGGCTCCGGCCGTCCTGGCTACCCCTCTCCGGTCGTCCGGGCTTACCCTTCTCCGGCCGTCCTGGCTACCCGGCTCCGGCCGTCCGGGCTTACCCGGCTCTGGCCGTCCGGGCTTACCCGGCTCCGGCAGTCCGGGCTTACCCGGCTCCGGCCGTTCTGGCTACACACCTCCGGCTGTCCTGTCTACCATCCTCCGGCCGTCCGGGCTTACCCTTCTCCGGTCGTCCTGGCTACCCCTCTCCGGCCGTCCAGGCTTACCCTTCTCCGGCCGTCCTGGCTACCCGGCTCCGGCCGTCCGGGCTTACCCGGCTCTGGCCGTCCGGGCTTACCCGGCTCCGGCCGTCCTGGCTACCCCTCTCCGGTCGTCCGGGCTTACCCTTCTCCGGCCGTCCTGGCTACCCGGCTCCGGCCGTCCGGGCTTACCCGGCTCTGGCCGTCCGGGCTTACCCGGCTCCGGCAGTCCGGGCTTACCCGGCTCCGGCCGTTCTGGCTACACACCTCCGGCTGTCCTGTCTACCATCCTCCGGCCGTCCGGGCTTACCCTTCTCCGGTCGTCCTGGCTACCCCTCTCCGGCCGTCCGGGCTTACCCTTCTCCGGCCGTCCTGGCTACCCGGCTCCGGCCGTCCGGGCTTACCCGGCTCTGGCCGTCCGGGCTTACCCGGCTCCGGCCGTCCTGTCTACCCGGCTCCGGCCGTCCTGTCTATCCTCCTCCGGCCGTCCGGGCTTTCCCGGCTCCGGCCGTCCTGTCTACCCGCTCCGGCCGTCTCGTCTACCCACCTCCGGAGCATCGGCAGGACCGCCGTGCTTCGCCCGGGCTACCGGTTTTTCCGGCCGCGTCGGGCCGTCAGGTCTACCCCTCTCCGGGCGGTCTTTGTTCGTTTTTCCAGCGGGACGGGTAGACCTGGCGGCCGCCTCCGCTCCTGGTTCTCACCGAAGGGGTCGCTGCTTTGCGCTGCCTCCGGTTATGTCCTCGTAAGAGGCGGCGTCGTTGGCGCGCCCCCTCCGCTGGTGACTTCTCCGAGTTGGAAGCTAGGGCGCCCTCGGACTCACCTGTACATACTATAGGGGCGAGCGGTGACTCGCCACTGAGGGCACGGCTGGCGAGCGGCTAAGTTGGGCTGCGCACGATCCGTTTCGGCCGCTCCGCCGGAGGAGTCGCATTTTCCCGGTTGCACTCTCTCCGATTCTGCTTTCCGCTTATCTCGTTTTTCCGCTTTTCTCTGGTCGCCGCTGCACCGGGGTGTGAGTCGTTCGCCGCGGGGTGAGCGCAAGAGGTGGTGCGGCGTGTGTCAGGCTGATGGTCTCGTTGTCGAACGCTGAGAAGGGGAAGTCGAGCGTGCCGCGACTTTCCCCTGGTCCCGGCTGTCCAGGCACGGATGGGCTCGGTGTCTCGGAGCGGTGGGTGATGCTTAGCGAGGCTCGTCTCGGCAGGCGCGTCTGAGGGGCTACTCGGCAGGGCCGGCTCTGCCGGTGTGCCAGCCGGTGTTGCACCCCTCTCCCCGGACGCTGCCTGGTCGTTCGTACCGCTCCGGCCCTTCTCCCCACGGGGTTGGGCGGTGGGTTGCCGCGTGGTGGCCGTTGCTGTCCCAGGAGAACCGTGGCCGCGGGGGCCTCGGTACCCTTTTATTTTTTTCTTTCCTGATCGATGAGGCTCTCTGGGTCGCGTCGGAGAGGGCCCCCGGCGGGCCGGCTCTTCCGCGCTCCCTGTAACGGGGAATCCGCGGCGGGGTTCGGTGTTCAGGCAGGGCGGTCTCCTCTCCTACTCGCTTCCCGGCGGCGTGTGAGGTGTGCGGCTCTCGTTCCCCCGAGCGCGTTGACCGTGTTTGGGGCGGCGGCGGCGGGGTGCGTGCCTCGCCGCGTCGCCCCGCTCCTCTTCCTAGCGCTCGCCCCGGGGCTCGTCGGGCTTCACGACCGAACCGGGCTGTGTGACGGCCGCGTGGCCCCCCGTGAGCTTTCAGGTGTCCCTCGAGCAAGGCGAGGTGATGGCGCCGGCTCCGGTCCGGGTTTGCCCCGTTTGGGCTTGCCGGCCGCAAGCAGCGTCTGGGCGGCGGAGCGGCCAAAGGAATGAAGGGGAAAAAAGCCCGAGAGCGCAGCAGCGGGCTTGGCTGAGAGGCGGCAGCGGGGCGTCCTCTGCCGCCGTCGGTTCTGCTCTCGGTGCCGCGCCGCCGCCTCTGGCTGCGGAGCGAGCCGCCCCTCCTCCAAGGGGCCTCGGTCGCCGGGTCGCGCCCGCCTCGTCGGGTCGCTGTCTCCTCTAGCACGTCGTGCTCCGCTCCCGCGCGTGTCGCCCTCGTCTCGCGGGAGGCGGGGGGCCGCGCGGTGCCGCGATCGCTGACAGAAGGGCTTGGGGCCGCGGGGGAAGCGGTAGAGTTCCCCCCGCCCCTCTCCGCGAGTCCGCCGAAAGCTGCGCAGCGGTCCCGGTCTCCTTGCCCGCGGCGGCGCGGGAAGGGGCCGGCCGCCGGGGCCGGTGCGGTGCCAACCTCTCTCCGGGGAGGGACGAGGGCCGCCGGTCCCGCCCCAGGGCGCGCCGTGCCGAGCGGCGCCGGGTGAGCGCGGCTACCTGGTTGATCCTGCCAGTAGCATATGCTTGTCTCAAAGCTTAAGCCATGCATGTCTAAGTGCACACGGGCGGTACAGTGAAACTGCGAATGGCTCATTAAATCAGTTATGGTTCCTTTGGTCGCTCCTCTCCCGTTACTTGGATAACTGTGGTAATTCTAGAGCTAATACATGCCGACGAGCGCCGACCTCCGGGGACGCGTGCATTTATCAGACCAAAACCAACCCGGGCCCGCCCGGCAGCTTTGGTGACTCTAGATAACCTCGGGCCGATCGCACGCCCCCGCGGCGGCGACGACCCATTCGAATGTCTGCCCTATCAACTTTCGATGGTACTGTCTGTGCCTACCATGGTGACCACGGGTGACGGGGAATCAGGGTTCGATTCCGGAGAGGGAGCCTGAGAAACGGCTACCACATCCAAGGAAGGCAGCAGGCGCGCAAATTACCCACTCCCGACCCGGGGAGGTAGTGACGAAAAATAACAATACAGGACTCTTTCGAGGCCCTGTAATTGGAATGAGCGCACTTTAAATCCTTGAGCGAGGATCCATTGGAGGGCAAGTCTGGTGCCAGCAGCCGCGGTAATTCCAGCTCCAATAGCGTATCTTAAAGTTGCTGCAGTTAAAAAGCTCGTAGTTGGATCTTGGGATCGAGCTGGCGGTCCGCCGCGAGGCGAGCCACCGCCTGTCCCAGCCCCTGCCTCTCGGCGCCCCCTCGATGCTCTTAGCTGAGTGTCCCGCGGGGCCCGAAGCGTTTACTTTGAGAAAATTAGAGTGTTCAAAGCAGGCCGGCCGCCGGCATACTGCAGCTAGGAATAATGGAATAGGACTCCGGTTCTATTTTGTTGGTTTTCGGAAA